>NW_006499905.1:2154769-2165968 GCF_000471905.2 Amborella trichopoda | reverse complement strand
GCCATTTTTCTACATCGAATTACTTTATGAGGTCACAAATCGGACACATCACCGGTTCTGACGTCACATTTTTCTGTATCGGTTCTTATAGAGCACTTTGGAATGTTTTGGTTTGGATAGAGCACTTTTAGAATGTTTAGGGGTATATTGGTTAATTTTTTATATAAGTTATTTAAATTTATTGATTATGTCATATAGAGTTGTATATATACCTTAGTTGAATTAAATTGTAAAAGTTCTTATAGAGCACTTTGGAATGTTTTGGTTTGGATAGAGCACTTTTAGAATGTTTAGGGGTATATTGGTTAATTTTTTATATAAGTTATTTAAATTTATTGATTATGTCATATAGAGTTGTATATATACCTTAGTTGAATTAAATTGTAAAATAAAAACAAAATGAACTTGTAACCCTTGAATCAGTCCGTGTTTTGTTTTGTGGATGAGGGGCTGCCACTTCCACTTCCACAGGTTAGAATCCGTTGTTTTCATAGGTTAACATAATATTGGAAGCAACGGCTTTCAAACAGCTCTCTAATAAACATGAAGTGCTACAATTCATGAATGTCGTGGCTACTATGAAAATAAATGCTCTTGTACAATTTAAGAGAGGGAAATAAACCAATTTTAAGCTAGCATGCCTCACACTCTTGAGATTTTTTGAGGAGGGGGACCTAAGATTGAGAGTCTATTTGTGCATTGGAATTAGGAGTTATCTTAGAATGTTGTTTAAATTAAGGGATTGTCTATAAAGAAGCAAGTTGTCTTTTGTACAATGAGGTCACAATCATTTTTGTCCTTTAAATGTAAAAAATGGTGGTTGTAAGAGTGTCATAAAATAGACACAAAGTTCCAAAAAAAAATTTCTCGAATTTCACGACTCGCTCTAAATCATCCAATTTAACATCTAATGAGTGAAAATAGTTGTGATATCCTTGTAATAATGACCTCCTTATAGACAACTAGCGGAATCCACGTGACTTTAATTCTTTAAAATAAGTTAGAAGGTTGCAACCTTAAACAATCAAAATAATTTGCACGATCAAATTTTATCGTAAGATGTAATTTTTGTGTAAAAAAATTCATAGGTTGTCCTGAGAATCGATTTTCATCTCTAATTGTAAAATTTTAGAACTCAAAAAATGATTCAAATCAAATAGATCTATTAACATATTAAAATATTGATAATGGGTTGTCTAGATAATGTGTTGTAAGATGCACTATTTTTGAGACTCGAAATCTTTTTTCTTTTTTCATATTTATATATCTCGATGTGGAGATGATCAATTAGAGAGTTTTCCAACTTCAAAATAGTTTTTTACGATGGATTTTTTTAAGTGAACCGTAATTCTACATTTTAAGGTTGCAACCTTGTATAAACTTTTTCATGTTAATAAACTTCAGTTTTGTGTATTAATTTTAAGTAAAATATTGCTAAGAGTAGTGTAATGAATTATATTTGTGGTACTGATTTCTTGTGTTACCAGCTCAAATTGTGTGATAGGTTGTCAACTATAAGTGGCTCTAGAGATACCTAGGGAAAGTTAATAGTGAAACAATCTATGTAACTTATATTGAATCAAAACAAATGTAACTTAGTACTTTGTAATTTGACTTATAAGTTGATATTATTCTTATAAAGAATTTAATAGTTGATTAAAATTTTAAGTTGACAATCAATTAATATTAAGGCAAGCACTATTTTCATAAATATTGTCAAGAAATTCTTATATGTTTTTAATATAAATATTATGTATGTTTGCTAATATTTTACAAGGCAGCTTAAAGTTTTCAATTGCATCTAATATGCTGCTAATCATGCAAATAGAATTTTCACTTTTCTTTTTTCTTCTCTCCCAATGAATTGGTCCTTATATTTCTTTAATTTGTTTCATTTTGTTATTTTTTTCTTTGTTTTCTTGTTATGTCTCTTTTATTTTAATTTTTTATTGTTACCAAACAAATCCAGCCTTTCAAATCTTTCTAAGGTTACCAGAAATAGTATCATTTATATGCAAAGGAGCTTCATAATAATAAAGAAAAGTAATTTCAGAGTAATTTTATGACCAACTGGCCCCATGCAAATAGAAAAAAATGATCATGTTCGTTATACGTGCCTACAATAAATAACATCCTAAGATCCAACAGTATTGATTTATTTTTATGAAAATCCCATATAGATAATAGAGAAAGAAATAGTGCTCTTGATTCTTCTTCTTTCGCAATTTTAAATTCGAAAATCTTATCTTTGACTATTTGATAAATAAATTGTAATCTTATCATATCTCCTGTCTCTTGTTCTAATGGCAATGTAACTACCCTAAACTACTATTGTATCACCTAAAATTAGTAGGCTACTTATCATATCTCACTTTCATTAGATATTTCATCAAAAGAATGTTGTGTTGTCCTACCCTTAACTGTGGTATAATATATCCGATTGATTTTTTTTAAAAAAAAAGGAAAAAAATATTTATTCATATGTATGAATATTAATAGTGTTATTTTCATAAAGAAGTTTCAATAAATAATAATTATTTTAAAAATAAATTTTTAATTTAATAGTTTAATTAATTGATGTGGTTTGTATAAGGTTGAAGTTCTAGACAATCAAAGTAAGGCACACCTATGAATAATGTTGAATGATGATTTTTTAGTAGCAAAAAATGTTTGTGATCGACTCAAAATCCTGAAATTTTATTTTTATCTTTAATTACAAAATTTAAAGCTTAAAAAATAGTGCAAACTGAACAGATCAATAAACACTTGAAAACATTCAAAATTGATGGCCTAGCTAATGCATTACAAGATGCAGTATTTCCCATACTTGAAATCTAATTTTTGCTCGTCTATACCTCTCGAGGTCAAGATGATTGACTTTAGGGTTTTTTTACATCAAAATAACCTCTTCTAGGGAATTTTTAAAATACGCCGTGATTTGATTATTTAGGGCCTCAACCTTATATAAGCCTTTCCGTTAATTAAATTCATAAATTTCATAGCTATTTTTACTCGAGGTGAAATCATTATTTTAATAATACAAAATTTAAAACGTGTATTTTAATTTCAAAAGTAAAACAAGACTAATGTTCCATTTTCATTTCAAGGAATAAAATTTATGATGTTCAAATGTTTTTAATTAGAACAAAGTTTCTATGAGTCTCGCATGTGCACCAATTATTTAATCGATATTTAGACATTTTAGATAATATGTTGCAAGATATACTACTATTAAGACTGGAAATCTCTCCATTTTTCTTTTTTTTTTTTTTTTTCTCTTCCACATCTATACATCTCAATATCAACATACTCATTTAGATGTTTTTCCAATGCTTTGAGTTTTTCACATCGCCGCATGCTCAAGTCTTCCGATTTAGAAAGACATCCAAAATCATGTGGCTATAGCAGTTCCGCACTTGCTTTGATCTCATCCTTCCCATATTGAGGTTGGCAATCTACTACTCTGCTGGACATGAAGGGAAGAGAGACAAAATGGACAAGAGAGCGGGAGAGAAGTAAAAAAGATTTTGACATAAAAATTGAATCCCATAAAATTCAACTTGAATCGTTGGGGATTCAGATATTTAGGGGTTATTTGAATATTAGGAGATATGATTTAATACTATCAAACAAGGTACAAAACTTATATAATTAAAATAATAATAATAGATTCTATATTATCCTAAAATATTAAGATGCTATTAAACAAACCCTAAGATTCAAATTGAGTTTTATTTTTTTTGGAATTGATTATTAAGGCCATACAAATACCACAAACATAATTTTCTAGAAGCGTGATTTCATTATGTTACAATCATTCGTGGGTAAGTTCCGTATGTATTTCTATTTAGTTAGATTTAAAGCTCAGTGTGCTTCCTATCATGCTGTCTTCCATTTGTTTTACTTTCCCATTAGATAAGTCTTTCTTGTTGCTGTAAATAGTGTTTTGCTTTACGGCACAGAAGGACTGAAACAGAGCAACACCTCCTTTCATGAATTTGGGGTTGGCAGGAAGAGCCATAAAATAACACGTGAGCAATATTTAGTCCCATGTTTCACACTATCTTTCTCAAGGAAAAAAGGGTTTTGCTAGCATTAAAAGCCATGGTTCAGGTCTTCCTAAAAATGGGAAATCAAGTAGAAAATTCAAGTCGTATATGTGCTGCTTGTTTTTGGTTTTGGGTTCACATCAGAATCATTTGCGGTTCAGCTAAAACCCATGAAATTGGTTTGACTGATCAATGCTTCCTCTCGCCGTTAGCCATATCACTAATTTTGCTAGGTGTACTTCTTTGGAACTCCCAAGAACTCACACAAACCAGCTCGAAGAGGTCGAGAAAAATGTATGTTTCACAATGGAAGACTCTGTGTCATGGCTTCTTTTGTTGGATAGAGAAGAAGACAATTGAACAACAGATGGACATATATCTATTGCAAAATATTAGTTCATGCCACGACTTGATTGCTCAATGGATTTGATAACGAAGAGGCGCTTCGCAGAACTTGTATCAGTATCAGCAGTGTGATGTCCCCACAAAATGTTCCACAAAATTTAAGAGAACTTATGTTTTCTATTTTTTTCTTTCTGAAACAGTGCCCTATATTATGTCATTTGAGAAATGGTTAGCTCTTTATTGTTTATTGCTAATTTGAGCTTTTAAATAGTCCCTAGATACTCAAAAGTCCTGTTTTTAATCTCCTTTTCATGGTTTGGTTTATACTTTGTACTCCCCTGAGGCAATTTAATGCCACAATTTCTCATGGAAAACAAAATCGAACTCATACATTCATCAAGTAATTAGACATTCCCATCAAATTGAACTAGGCATTGGTTACAATTGAAGATCTTCGCATAAAAAAAAATGCACCTTTATTTTCAATCAACCCAAAGAAACATCAAACGAATCATCATATCAACATAACCAACAATCTCATTCTCACATTAATCATCGAATTAAAAAAACAGAAATAGGAAAAGAACAACAAAAACCCATCAAAGTAAATAACTTGATCTCTACAATCAACCTAGTTATCAAATGCCATAAGCACATCACAACAATAATCTCTTGAATCACTCCCCATTACACTCCCTGTCAACCGCTACAACAACTTTAATTTTTAGCAAGTTCTTCTTGAATCCTCAAGGTAGGATTATTTTCTTAATCTTTTCTTACTCATCACCTTGGCGATCTCCATAACAAGCCTCCTTCCCTGCCACCCAAAAGGAAAACTATGAATTAGTACCTACACAAAAATCAGAACTAGGTTTTCATTTACTGAAAGTCAGAGTTGGGATGATTTTTATCGGACCAAAAGTCCATTAATCTTTGTGGAGTAAGCAAGATTAGAGTTACGACGATATCATATAGATTGATCCCTACCAATATAGAAATCGTAGCATTCATAAAATTCATGAAGTAAGTTGATGGAAGAAATAATTAAATTCACACAAATTTCAACTAATAACTCCCAATACTTGCTAGCGATGTAACTAGTTTTGGCCTCAACATCAAATTAACAAAATCAATTACCGAAAGCTAAAAAACACTCAATAGAATTAGATGGCATTGGAGTTGTTGACCTATCTCTACTGTGATTTAACAAAAAGAAATAACAAATTGGACTAATACGAAACCAGAAAAAAATTAGAGAAAATGAGAATTTTCCAAGAAGCAAAGGAGTTAAGAAAAAAGAAAATCAGTGGATTCAATTAACCATTGTTGAGAGAGAGAGAGATACCTTTTGGGAACTTTATCGCCACGTACAAAGTAGGGCTGCACTTCCCTCACATGGCTTTTGGATTCTGGCTCTGTTTTGGAGTCCCTTGAGAAGCTCCCCAGATTCAATGGGTGCGAGGTGGCGGAAACAGGAGACGCCACGAGATGCTTCCTCGCATCAAGGGGAGAGCGATATTCTGCTTAGCATCAAAGGGAGACAGCTCCTGTTGTCATGGTTTGAGGAGAGAGAGAGGGTACAGCTATGGAACACGATTGGGAGAACCTCACCCCCCAAAATAAAATTTGAAATTTTTGCTCCAAAATGGAATTTCGGAAAATGATATTAATACCCTTCATTCACTCCTTCATAGACAGGAAATTTTTAAGGAAAAAATGTATATAAGGTTGTAACCATAAAATGTAGAATTAAAGATGCATCTAAAAAATCCATCATAAAAAGTTGTTTGGATGTTGGAAAATCCTCTAATTGATCATCGAGATGCATGAATATGAAAAAACAAAAGAAAAAAAATTTCGAGTCCGCAAAATAGTGTATCTTATAACACATTATCTGGACTGTCCATTTTAAAGATTTTTATTTGTTTATAGATCTAATTGATTTGAAACATTTTTAGAGTTTAAAATTTCAAAATTAGATATGTAAATAGATTCTCAAGCCATCCTAAGACTTTTTCATATCAAAATTACGTTTATGATAAAATTTAGAGGTGCACCTTAATTGGATTGTTTAAGGTTGCAACCTTATGCAAAACCACACCCAATTTTTAATGAGCAATTGAGGTAAATTAGGCAGTCACACTCTTTTTTTAATGTCCCACAAAGAAATTTGGGGGTGTTAACCATTCTACAAATGGAAAAAGTTCATATAAGGTTGCAACCTAAAATGTAGAATTAAAGATGCACCTCAAAAATCCATCATTAAAGGTTGTTTGGATGTCGGAAAACCCTCGAATTGACCATCTCGATATTGAGATGCATGAATATGAAAATAAAAAAAGATTTCGAGTCCGTGAAATAGCGTATCTCGCAACATATTATCTGGACCATCCATTTACAAGATTTTCGTGTGTTTATAGACCTACTTGATTTGAACCATTTTTAGAGTTTAAAATTTTATAATTAGAGATAAAAATAGATTATCAAGCCATCCTAACAATTTTTTATATGAAAATTACATTTATGATAAAATTTAGAGGTGCACCTTTATTGGATTGTTTTCTAAAAGTGTGGTTTCATTATATCATAATAACACGGTGTCATTTCCCTATGATAAGGTGGTCCCAATTACTTAAAACCATCAGATGTGAAATCTGATAGCTTGGGTGTGTCACAAAGTTTGAGAAAATTTCTTCTGAACTTTGAGCTTGGTCAATGAAATAAATGCAACCACCCAATTTTACATCCAATGGTCGAGAATAATTGTGACCATCTTGACCATTAGATGTGAAATTGGGTGGCTGCATTTATTTCATTGACCAAACTCAAAGTTCAAAAGAAATTTTCTCAAACCATGTGACACACCCAAGCTATCAGAATCCACAAGGAATGGTTGTATGTAATCGTGACCTCCTTGTACCAAAGATAAATGGTCTCATTGTATACAACCCATATATATATATAAAGGATAATGCTAGAATGAGTTGTTATTTGGATACTTATAAAATAAAACGCATGTTACTTAATCATTAAGTAAAGATAAATTTGAAATTCTTCGGTTCAATGATAAATGATTTCTTAAAAGTTAGTATCCTAAAATTTTATTTCTAGAATGCCCTTGTCCTGTAGTAAAATTTCAATTTTACCTCTCAAAAAGATGACAAAAATACCCCATGTATTTCGTGATATTTATACATACACCCTTACTTGATAAATAAGATACTACAAAAACTATATTAGAGTCATTTATAAAACCCAAAATTTTAAATATACACTTTTTTCATTCTAATGAACAATCACAAAAAAGAAAAATTTGAAAAAACACAATCTAAAAATGTTTTTTTAACCCAATTACCATAGACACTTCATTTTGGTGAGATGCTTAGATTAGGGCAAAAGATCTTTTTTCTTTCCAAATTTTTTTGATAACTTTATTGCCATTAGATTAACAATGTTAAAAAAGAAAATTTTGATTTTGAATTCATAAAGGCCTAGATTTTGAAATTCACCAAATGGACGTTCTATATTCATTGTTGGAGGGGACTCATTTTGACCATATATAGGGTGCAAATTAAATTTTATTTTTTTTGAGATTGATTATTGAGATGAAAAGAGTGCATACAAAATTTGGGTATTACAAATACCACAAATATGCTTTTCTAGAAGTGTGGTTTCATTATATTATAATGACATGGTGACATTTCCATATACATATATATATATAGGGCAATGATTTCATACAACCGTTGTACAGTAATATAATGCAACAACTTTAAAAGACCATCTTATGGCCATTTGTTTGATCCAAATTTTGACATATACGTTGTTTCCATTCTAATGAACAATCACAAAAAAAGAAAACTTTGAAAACACAACATAGAAAGTATTTTTTTAGCCCAATTAACATAGGCCATTCATATTGGTGAGATGCTTAGATCTAAGCCTTAAAAGGATTTTTTCATTTCCAATTTTTTTGGATGGCTTTATTATCATTAGATGAACAATGTTAAAAAAGAAAAAAATGATTTTGAGTTTTTAAAGGCTAAGATCTTTAAATTCACAAAATAAATGGTCTAGATTCATTTTTGGAGGGGACTCATTTTGAACATATCTAGGGTTCAAATCGAACTTTCTTTTTTTGGGGGGGATTGATTATTGAGATGAAGAGAGTGTGTGTGCAAAATTTGGGGTCATACAAATATCACAAACATGGTGTTGTAGAAGTGTCGTTGCATTACACTATGATACAACCGTTGCATTTGATCATTGTTCATATATATATATATATATATGGAAGACACTTCATACTAATGAAGTACAAAAAATAAAACTAAAAGCACAAGAATTGCCTTGCTTAGCCTTGGCAGATCCAAGTGCAGTTAAAATTATAGAATGCGATGCATCAGAATATGGTCTCGGAGGAATTCTTAAACAAAAATTAAATAATGAAGAGGAACAATTAAACAAAAATTAAATAATGAAGAGGAACAATTAATTACATATACATCTAAAGCCTGGAATACTACACAACAAAATTATTCCACTATTAAAAAAGAAATTCTTGCGATAGTTCATTGTGTAATAAAATTTCAAAGTGATATACTTAATACTTCATTCATTATACGGACTGATAGTAAGTCTGCTAAATATATACTACAGAAAGATGTCCAAAATCTTGTAGCAAAACAGATCTTTGTTTGATGGCAAGCTATTTTATCTAGTTTTGATTTTACTATTGAACATCTTAGTGGCAAACATAATTCTCTTCCCGATTTTCTTACTCGTGAATTTTTGCAAGGAGGGAAGGACTCTAGACTTTGACCCCGAACTGGAAGAGCAAAAGCCTTTGGCCTTGCAACTTTTCAATATAAATAGAAAAATATCTATAAATAGAAAAATATCCACTATGGATAAAGGAAAACTTCCTATGGAAATTGTACCATCATCACCAAGCTCTCCTCTAACCAGTTATCCACCTTTGTCACCAATTAGATCAATACAAAATTATCCTGACTATTCCAGTCAAATTCCAACAAGTCCAAACCCAAGATTCATAACCTCTCCTGTCCCAAATAAAGTATCAAGCTCTGGAAAATCTGTTTTTGGGGAAACTTCTTTCCTCATTGATATCATTATCGATGATAAATATATAAAGACGGACCCAAATAAGCTAGCCTCCCTATACTTTTTAAACCATCTGAGCCCAACCAATGGAAATAAATCTAGAGAATGGTATGAAGCCATTCTACTAGAAACCAGCTCAATTTCCCTTGTTCAGTTCTATCATAGTAATACAAAGATGATTGGATATAGCAAATTGCAAATACGAAAAATATTGTCCTATGATGATTGGGGTTGCAACCCTACTTGTGAAAAAAAATTACAGAATCCAGAGTTCCCAAATAAATATTTCAAATATTCTGAATACATTGATGCTTGGCACAAAATATTTGCATATCAAAATACGAATTATTCCCATACTTGATTTGTGCAATTTAAAATGCCAATTTTTGAACCATTTCCCAGTTGGTTTCGATATTGGTTCCTTATATGGGGATCAGGATCACAGATATTGCCCGAAAAGGTGCAATTATCCCAGGGAAAGTTTGCCGAATATAATGGCAAAAATAAAAATATAGATTATCATTTATATTTTATGTCAATATATTAGATTCCTTGGATTGTTAAATGGGAGTATGGAATCTCAAAAAATAATGATGATACTTTTGAATATATCCCTAGATTGGGAAAAAGAATATTCATAAAATGGTGGAATGTTTTTTATAGTAAGCATCTGGATCCCGAGTTTATAAAATTAAAAAGAATACCATAATTATCCCCAAATAATCCCTAATATGATTCTCCCAATGAAACCCTAAATCAGTTTTCTGACTATGTTAAGAGAATGCGCAAACTAAACCCTAAAGCCACCAAGGGAGTTGGAAAAGCAACTTCTACACATTTTCAAAGAAGAATCTGAAGAGAATTCAGCATCTCAAACAGAAAATGAAGATAATGATGAGTTTAGCAAGAGGCCGCCGTTCTGACCCGAAGTCCCGAAATAAAGAAAAATGGCCGACAACATTACTTGTACATAAAGAAGAAGGAATCTACCAACTGTCATCACTGTACATAAAGTTGTTGTCACTGTACATAAAATTGTATCTAAAGCAGCTCCACCGACAATATCACATCAATAGCCGATGAAAGACGACAATCCATCACAGCTAGCAGCCAATCAGCCTCGGACAACTTTTTATAAAGCAACCATTAAGGTCACATCTGAAGACCAAACGAATCTTCCAACTTTCCACCTGTCCAAAGCAATCTTCCAGCTGTCTCACTATTCAGCCGACCGAAGGAATCTTTCCTTTTCCACCTGGCCTCCTACTCCAATCCAGCTAAATCCGTTTGAAATCCGTCCCCTATAAAAGGCGAACGAAGCACAACGAAGAAAGGATCATCTGGGAAGAGCCTGCATCTTCTGCAACTCTCTCTCTCTCTGAATCTCCCTCTCTCCTTAGCAGAAGCCTCTGCGAGCCTTTCCAGTTCCTTCTCTTTCTCTTTCTCTTTCTCTTTCTCTTTCTCTTTCTCTTCTCTTATTCATGTAATATTCTTCAAGCTGGTGTGTCTTATCTATGTAAAGATCTTTCTATGGTGTGGATTTCTTTATAAAGATCTTTCTATGGTGTGGATTTCTTTGTAAAGGTTATCTCTGCATCTGGTAACTCTTTCTGCTTTTCTTCTTTATGTGTGATTGTAACTTCAGCTCCTTTCCGAGTTACTATCCTCAGAAATGGAGACT
>NW_006499905.1:2132998-2143945 GCF_000471905.2 Amborella trichopoda | reverse complement strand
TATTGATAAGATTGCAAAAACTGTATAATCTTCATGATTCTGTGATGAGGTTGACATTGCTTCTCCTTCTTCTTCAAATATTTGAAGCAACTGTTTTTTCAATTCTTCTTTGGTTGCTTTTGGATTTTGCCTTCTCATTTTATTAATATATTCAGCAAAACTATTTGGGTTTTCTTCTAGTGTTTGACCTGGGACTCTTTTGAGGTTAATATTCTCTGGATCAAGAGACTTGTTCTCATAGACGTTCCACCATTTAATATATATTTTCTTTCCTAGCCTTGGGATATATTCTCAGTCATTGGTCAGATTATCAGATATTGCAAAATTCCATTTCATAATCCGGAATGCTATGAAGTATAAATGGTGATCTATTTGGGGGTCATTATTATTGAATTCAACAAACTTGGCTTGAGATTTTGTATTTTATCAGGAAGAATCTCTGTTCCGGATCCCCAAATCTAGAACCAGTTCCTAAACCAATTAGGAAGTTTTTCAACTATTGGCAATTTCATCTGTACGAACCAAGTGTGTGAGTTATTGCTATTTTGGAGGGTAAAAACCTTATGCCAGGCATCCGTGTATTCAGAATATTTGTAATATTTATTATTAAATTCTGGAGCCTGTAACTTTCTACTTCTCATAGGGTCTGATCCCCATTCTTTATATGATATTATTTTTCTTATTTGGAGCTTTGAGTAAGCTACTATATTTGTATTTCTTTGGTAGAAATGTACCAAAGTGATAGAGCCTGTTTCCAGTAGGAATGCTTCGTACCATTCTCTCGTTTCATTACCATTGGAGGGATTCAAATTATTTATTAAATACTGGTTGGCAATAATTACTGGGTCTAAAGCCCAATGCTCATCTTCTATTATTGTATCTATTAAAAAGGTGGTTTCTATAAACAAAGATTTTTCTGAAGGAGAAACTCTTATTGGGCTAGGATAAGAGACAAGTTCTTGAGCCTGTCTTTTTATAAGTTGGCTTGGGGTTCCAGGAGAGTTTATTATCGGTTTTCCTGAAAATGGTGGATGACTTATTATAGGTGGTCCAGAAGATGGAGATGGAACAATTTCCATTTTATTCTTTCCTTTATTCTGAGCATTGGTATTCATTATTGCCTGCCTTCTGTCCCTATCTCTGTCCCCCCTGCAAAAATTCACGTGTTAAGAAATCAGGAAGAAAGTTAGAATTGCCTTTTAGATGTTCTATTGTAAAATCAAAAGATGAGAGGATTGCTTGCCACCTGGCAAAAATTTGTTTTGAGACCAAATTTTTGACATCTTTGAGTAAGATATCTTTTGCTGCCTTACAAATCACTCTGAAATTTTTTTACACAATGAACGATGGCTAAGATTTCTTTCTTAACCGTGGAGTAATTTTGCTAAGTGGTATTCCAAACTTTTGAAGTAAAGCGGACTAATTGGTCTTTGTCATTTATTCTTTGTTCCAAAATTCCTCCTAATCCTATTTCGGAGGCATCACATTCAATTATTTTAAAAGCATCAGGATTAGATAGTGCTAGACATGGTAAAACCTTTGCCTTATTTTTTATTTTTTTAACTGCCATCGTATGCTCATCAATCCACCTAGGTGGATTCTTTTTTAATCTTTCAAATAAAGGCTTAGCATCAATGGCAAGATTTTCATAAAAATCCGAAATATAATTTAGGCAGCCTAAAAATCTTTGGAGTTCTGTTTTGTTTAAAATAATATCGGGAAATTTATTTGCAAAGTCTATAGCCCTATCAATAGGGATAATACTTCCTTGAAAAATATTGTGACCTAGGAATGTTATTTTGGTTTGGCAAAGACTGATTTTCTTGGCCGAGATAACTAAACCCGAAGCTTTAATTGCATATATAAATATATTTATATGCTTGAAATGTTGTTCAATGCTTTCTGAAAATATCAAAACATCATCTATGTAAACAATCATAAATTTCATATAAGGATTGAAAATATCATTCATTATATTCTGAAATTCTGAAGGAGCATTTTTTAGCCTAAAAGGCATTACGTTCCATTCATACTGTCCGAAGGGGACATTAAAAGTAGTTTTATATTTATCATTTTCAGCTATCTGTATTTGTCAATAGCCAGACTTTAAATCAAATTTAGAAAATATACAAGCACTGACAAGCCTACCAAGTAGATTTTTTTTATTCCGTATTGGATATCTTATCCATTTGAGTACCTGGTTTAAAGGCTTGTAGTTTATTACCAGTCTTGGTGCTCCTCGCTCCTTTTCTGAGGCTTTTAGCAGATCATTACAAATCTCTTCTTCTATTTTTCTTTGAATATTTTCAATATTCTTCTTATTTTCTGGCAATGAAAGTCTTTCATCTATTATTCTATGTTTTACTTCTTCTTTTAGATGGCATAGAAATCTTTCTTTATTTTCTATAGTTTGTTTGATGTTATTAACTTCTCTTACTTTTGGTTTATCTATAAAATCAAATTTTACCTTATGTCCTTCTAGATTTGATTCAATCCTTGTACTATCTATTTTCAAAGGGTATAATAAATTTAAAAAAGAAGTACCAAGTATAACAACTTGGCTCAACCCTCTTACCATAATGAAAGGCATTTCAAAGCAATTACCATTATTACATATTGCAGCATTGGACAATTTATATTTACTCATTAATTTGCTACCATCTACTGTATTAAGTATTTGAGTTGTTTTACTAAAATATTTAGTAAGAACTAATCCTTCATTTATACAGATAAGATCTGCTCTTGAATCTATTAATGCTAAAGATTGAAAACTGAATTCTTTACGTACTATTATTCTTACTAAAGTAAACCATTTCTGAGTAATAACTTTATCTAATAGGTTTAGATAATTATTATCATGTATAGATTTATCAGCTGATTCAGACGATTCTGGGGCTCCAATTATTGGAGGCACTATTGAAGGTACTATGTTTTTATGGGTTTGCAAAAGACTATCAAATTCTAATTCATCATCATTATCTTCTTCAAAAAAATCAGCAGTCATTTCTAAAATTCTTATTCTATTCTTAAGATGTTGAACTTCAGATTTTACTTCGTTTATTTCTTGTCTCAGTTCAGAAATAGAAGGCTCTTTATGAACAATATCTTTTTTACTAATTCTTTTAAGTATTTCTGCTAAACTATATTCCTCTTGTGTCTTAACTAGAGGGACAGGTTTCTTTTTGGTTTTAGCCATTTGTATATATTGTGTTAAGGCTTCTCGTTTGGCTTCTGGGTCCGCTATGTTATCTATTAGTTCTATGATTAAAAACTCTTCATTTGTAAGAGTATTACAGAAACAATCTTTCATTTCCTCATCAGAGTCGGAACTACTCAATATTAAATTTTCATCTTCTATTCTTCCGACAATAGTCTCAGTTTCTGAGTTTGAGGTATCAGTATCTGATTCTTCTTCTATCTGAAGTATATCGTATATCTGAGTTTTGATTTCCTCTTTAAGCTGTAGGGCATGGCATTGATTTTCTTTTTAACCTTACATTTATTTTTGTAATGTCCTACTTTCCCACAATTATAACATACTGGGATTTTTCTTTTTCCCTTTTTCAATTTGGTTTTGGGGAAAATTTTTTAGTAAACTTATCTTTTATATCTTTCTTTTTACCAAAGTTATACTTTTTATTTTTATTTTTCCTTTTATAGAGTATATCAGATGATGGAATCGTATTATAACCAAATTGTTCACAGATATCTCCTAATTCCTTTTTACTAATCATTCTTTGCTTTTCAAGTTACCTTTTTAACTTTAAGTCAGTACACAGAGCAAGACCTTCTGCACAGATTTCTGCAGATAATTCTCCAAGGGTATAAAGAGAGTATGGAATTATTCCTTCATTTTTATTCTTTAGTCTATTTTTTACCTTTTCGCCAAACAGGTAAGGTAATCCTGCTATGAATTTTTCTTTCCAATGGTCCGCACTACTGTCTTCTCGTGACAGAAGTCGTGAGAAGAACACATCTTTATACCATTTGTAGTGGGATAATGTTGGACATCTTAAATTAGATAGTAGATCTTCTAACCTAGCATCTAATAAGGAAGTACTTCCCACAAAATGAAGCGTTATTGTATAAATAAGTGTATTAATAGCATCACTTTCACTATGAGGTATGTCTTGATTGAATTCATTTTTTACAGTCCATTGTCTTGTAGCATTTAAAATTTGTTGTTTAGAGGATTCACTCATGTGGAAATCCCACCATCCCCTGAACCATCCTGTAAATCCACAGACAATGGCTTTGGCCACTTCTTGGTCATGATTTCCTGCTATCTTGCAGGCAATAGCATACATGGTTATATGCTTCATGGTATCAAGTATTTGATGATCAAACATACCATCGATATTCCAATTAACAATTGTTCTACCTGAGTAAGATACAGTACTGTATTAGAGGGATAAATATATATATATATATATATATATATATATAATCCCCACTCCCATGAACCCCTATGTTAATTTTAATTTTGTTTCATTTTTTTTTATTTGAACACCAATTCAAACCCGATACAGATCGGGCGATTTGACACAAACATGCATGTGAACGATCTCATGTACCGATCTGGGTTTTGAAATATGGAGAAAAATACAGAACTAAACAAGATGGCCTAGCTAAAGTCTAAGGAATACATCAGGCACCATTTTATATATCCACAAAAATATTAAAAAAACATAATGGCTTTAACCTCAGCAATTCTTACCATGGGATATTAAAAGCTAAAGACCAAATAAATGCTAACTATCATTACAGGATGTGAAAATAGTAATACAAGTGAATCCACATTTTATACTTATTCTCTATGGAGTTCCTCGTCGCAACCTAGAAAGAGAAAGAGAGATTTTTTATTTTTTTTTTGGTTTTTTCAAGAAATCAGAGGTAATTGGTTATACCTGTAATTCTTCATTTCCCAACCAGAAAGAGAGACAACTTCTTTCAAAGCATTTCTCCACTTCTGCACTGTCTCCTCATCAAACCCATTCTTATTCCTATGATCCACAAAGGCTTCCTCAAAATGCCCCTTTTGGAAGCGGACATGCGAAGGCTCCACATCATAAAACACAGCAAAGATGGTCCTCTTCCTCGACAAACTCAGTAAATAAGAAATTTGGTCAAGGCAGAAAGAAGAGCAAGCATAATTGGAGGAGAAGACAGCTATAAACACCTCACACTTTTCAATGGCTCTCTGTATATCACTCAGTTGCTGCTGTTGTTGTGTCGGTAAGAATGCGGAGATACCAGAAACATCAAGAGCTTTCTTCAGATGGGATGTGAAGGTCTTTCCCGTGTCTAGGTCACAGAAGTTCAGGAAAACTTCCATGGATTTGATTTGAGTTATCTCGATCTAAATCCCTAGCTGGTGAGTGGAGCAGAGATTTTCTAGGGTTTGTTCTAATTCACAATGTTTTGCAGCTTTGCGAAGGAGTTTAGGCTCTCTCTACACCAACGCGACTTTGGTTAATTTCCCCCTGTGTCGGGGCAGATTACTTGGAAAGGGAGGAAGCAATTCCTGCGCAGAAATTCCGCTCAACCCTATGGGTACGGCCACCACCGACATTTTTCATCCCAATGGAGAAGAAAAAGGAGAAGCAGCAGCAGCAGCAGCAACGAATCTTCCCTCCAATGATTAGACTAGTGGGAAATTTGTTTCATGCGGGCTGGACCGCATGGCTATATATCGGGTCCAAAAAAGTGTAAAAAAAAGAAATTAATGGCCCAAATGTTTTTCTACTAAAATTATTATTTTTAATTTTTAAAAAATATATAATGAGATCATTTACCCATGATACCATCCAATGTAAAATTTAATAACTTGGATATGTCATAAAATTCTAGAATTTTTTTTTTGGAAGGTTGAGTTTGATCAATGGAATAAATACAGCCCTCTAATTTCACTAACTAATGATCAAGATCAATGGTTTTATTGCATACTTTTTCTAATAGAACCATATAAAATTTGATAATTTCGATGTGTCATAAATTCTAGAAAAAAAATTTTGATGTTTGAAGTTGGTCAATAGAATAAATACAGCCATCTAATTTCACCCGACTAATAATCAAGATCGATGATTTCATTGTATACTTTTCATAACAAAACGACAAAACAAGATGGGTATTGTAAATGAACGAATTAGGAAAAGCCATTGCTTAATTAACGGAAAAATCTCAGCAATTGATGTTAATACCCTCTTAGATATCTCGGCAACTAATGAGCTACATGCTACGAAATTTCCGGCCACAATTTCATCACGAGTTGTTGGGGTTTTCTTAGGTTTACAGCATTTCAAAATTTAGGAGGGCGTGTCCTGAGAAAAAATAAGTGATGTAAGGAGATAAAATGCACGAAGGGGGGTTTATGAAGGGTGTCAATGTTGGTAATGGTGATAGCCAAATCACTAAACTCATATTTTCAAGGTATTATGGTAAAATGAAAAAAATTAAGAAGCAAGAAAATGAAATTTTTATAAGAGAATCAAATAAGAAATAATACCTATCTTTTTTAAGGTCACCTTTTTTAAGGTTATGGGAATGGATTTTCAATATGAAGATAGATTCTCAAGAGAGAGAAACATGGCCTCCGAAAGAGAATCGATATTCCTATAAGTTTTAGATTGGTTAACTTTCACTTTTAGAGAGAGAAAGTCTCTTGGTTGCTCTCGAGGTTATCTTTCCAATAGTGATATTGCAATGAGAAAGATGATGTTGATCGACAATGTTGTACAGTCGGAAGAGCAGGTTTACAAAAGAAGATTAGTGATGGTTTTTTAACAATGTTTAGATATAGGTAGTATCTGAAGGGAAGATCGATGATAGTTTTTTACCAATGTTTAGAGATATGTATTATCTCTTGTAATTCAAAACTGTAATATTCATTGTGATAGTGAATTTCTACTTGCCGAATCCGTGGATGTAGCCTTATGAGGTGAACCACGTAATCTTGTGTTTTTTGTGTTTGATTTATTTCTCGCACTCTATTTGTAGTTGTATTCATCTATTTTGCATTTAGTCAACCATGTACACGATCTTGGGTAGGATCCCGATGTTTGGGATTCTCGATTTCGCAAACTATGAGGTTCTCAAAAACCCTACACCCAACCCGCCACGGTCAACCCATCTTTAAAAAGCTAGGGCATGGGCCATATTATGTGGCACGAGGGTGGCTAAGCAACTGCGGCCCGATGGTAGGGTCGGGCTGGGCATTGCCCTCTCTTTCTTAGTTTTTTACTTAATTTTTTTTTATTTGGCCAGCCGGACCCCAATAGGGCTAACGCTAAGGTCGGACCTGGGCTAGGGCTAGGGCCAGGGCCAAGGCTTATTTGGGCCGATCAGCGTTAGGCGTGGCCCTACGGGCTGGGCTCGGCTAGGGCTGGCTCAGCCCGGCCCGACCCACCCCAAACCTTTGCCGGCCCTTAGTACGAAGGTTTAATTCAAGCATGTCATGTCCACTGAAATAAAAATAAATGAGACTTTCCACATAAAATAGAGGTTATATATGATAATTTCGATGGACCCAAACCTGGACATGGGGGCCCAAACCCGACCCATATCCAGGTCTGGGTCCAAATCTTGGACCTGAATACCATCTAAGTTTGATCAGGTCCGGATCCAAGTCTCACAGCTGCTTGATGATGTTTGAAATTTCTGAGGATACAATATTTGTTTGACAACTCAAGGACTACTAGCTCCTCATAGCTAAGATCACCTGGGAGGTACGGCAAAGGATAACCCTGCAATTTTAGCCGCACTAATTTTGGTGAAATGGATTTGAAGTTTCCATTAAGAGATACACCACTGATACTAAGTCTCTTCAGATTGGTCATTGGTTTAAATGCTTCAAGTTCCCAACTTCTCTCCGATTCATTCTTGAGCATTAAGCCTCGTCCCTCTCCGATTCTTTCTTGAGCATTAAGCCTCGAACCTTACGTGTTCCCTAATCAGCTATAGTAGTAAACGTCAGCCAAGCGACAAGATGCCCAAAAAACATAGGTATCTATTCTAACCATATTTTAAGCGACAACATGACCATATTTTCTTTTGACGAACCAGAGTTAAATTGATACCAATGAAATAATTCATTAAATGATTTCTCCAATTAGGAATTTCTTACCGTATGATTCTTCATTGTGGTAGGGACATCTTCTTCAGACCATAACCTACTACGCCTTCGAGGATCATCTAGGTCTTCCAGTTCAACAATCCGTCTCCCCAGATCACGAAGTTGGTCGTGCATCCATGCCTTAAGGTCTTCCAGTTCAACAATCCGTCTCCCCGGATCATGAAATTGGTCGTGCATCTACGCCTAAAAGTGTCTTTATGACTTTCAAAAGTTACGACACTTAAAATACCGTAATGACTTGAAGGTGTACCATAGTACTCAAAAGACCTTGATAGTCTTGACACCCACATCCTCTCTCCTTGCTACCGTCACGGTCTTCGAGTACACGTCATACACCTCTTTATGTGCCGGTGCTGAGTTCTGTTTTTTACAGGTTTCTTCTCGGGTGGGGTTGGTGGAAGATTTAAGGTGGGCATGATGCTCTCTTTGTCAAAGGAGGGGTGAGAGATCATTTCTTCTACTTCGTGGTCACGTAAAAGGTCAGAGATGTCTATCGTATCGAAATATGTTGAAGAAGGGTTTTTGGGTGTATTGGACATTTCTTCTTCACATAATCGGTGCGGATTGCAAGGTGGTCTTTAGGGTTGTAACAACCAATGATGGCGTCAAAGATTTCAGTTTCTTGTTGATGAACCTCAACCCCTTCATTCCCTAGTGGGTGTAATTCTGAAAAATGTGCCTGGAATATGATGATTTCTGGCTGTGTGCGTGCGCGCAACAACAGAAGAGGCAACAATCCAAGGAAAGAGCAAGAAGAAAGGATGTGGGTGTGCTCAGCTGCTACCATCAGAGTCTTTCAAGTATCATGATACACTTTCGAATCGTAAGTGTATTTTAGGTGCCGCATAACTTTCGAAATTCATCATGACACTTTAACTACCGTGATACATAAAACCTTTACAGTAATACGACTACCGTGAAGACTATTTTGATTAAAAAAAAAATGTAAAACATGATTAAAAAATATATGGACGAGATTTACAAAAGTTTAAAGTTTTTTTTTCTAATAAGTCGAAACTTAAGGTATGTTTCGAATAATTTCACTTGGATCTGCCAGTTTCACCACTCACATACACACACACAAACTCTGGACCTAATCAATTTTGGGTTTGTTGGACTTGGATAAGCCTTATAAGATCCAAATCCAATCTAGTCAATGCGAACTTGTAATTCGGTTCGGATCAACGCATTACATTACTAGTTAATGGGACCTTTCTACCGATGGGCACTTCTATCTTAATCCCCTGGAGGTGTGTGTGTTTTTTTTCCTTTTTTCTTTTTTAATTTTTTAAAGAAACCATGTGGTTGGAGTTGTTTTTAAATTTTGAATTTGAGTTCTCAAATCCTCGGATTTAAATATCCATCCAATAGAAGACCTAGAGGGAATCTAGGAGGGGGGATTCATTTGGAGCAGAAAAATGAAAGACATGAGTCAAAGGATTCATTCATACATGAACTGTCCAATTGTTTGTGTCCGTAACTAAGCTGGAAATGTATAAAAATGGCTGTAGGAAATTTGCCATCTCAAAAAGACTTCAACAGAAGGAACTATGAAGAGCAACGAAACAAACTAGGAATTTAGGATCATGTTGCTTGCGTTGGAAATTGAGAAAAGTACTTTGACTTTTCCTAAAATTAGCCCAGGTTTGGGAAACTTTTATTAAATATATATAGGCGTAAAATCATTTAAGAAAATACAAAAAGCACTCATCTATGAAGGTACTTTAGGAAATCATTTTGAATCTAAGGATGATTTTTGGTTTCAACCCCAACATAAATCTTAAAAGGATTTCTCAGGAACCATTTTAGCTTCTAATGAAGTCAATTAGGTGGGAAAAAAACATTCTTCAATTTTATACAAGCAATGGTTGCAATTCTTCAATTCTTGGATTAACCGCGAGCGGAAAGAGAACGTATCATAAATGTCACAAAAATAATAAAGAAAATTTTTAAAGAATACAAAGTGAAGAGTGTCAATCAAGAGGAAACCACCCACCAGAATGACATGCCTGAAAAATGGATAAAGGCTATCAAAAAGAAGATCAGAGTTGGATACCATTATGGTACAAAAGAAGAAAACAACCAATATAAAGCAAATGATAAAAGTCTCTCAATAGAATCCCAATTACTCTCTCTCTCTCTAGAAAGAGTTTCACTGCTGCTTTTGCTTTGTGGATGTATCAGATGCTCAAAGTAGGTGGTACCTCTCTTATTTCTGAAAGCAATTGTACCAAGTCACGGATTTCAAAACTTTGTTCTCTTTGAGTTGTTTTCTATTTAAAATTGAAGAGTTATGAACATAAATTCATAATGAGCACAACAGGGTAGTAGAACCATCATTCTGCAACAAGATAAGATGTCATGTACTGATCTGATAGAGAATACATACCAAATAATAAGACGATCCTCTCAAGTTGAGATTTGCTTTTGACTATAAAGTACTCAAAACCATTACCCCATTCAAACATGGACATAACCAAAAGCACAAAGAAAACTGACAGTGACAGCTTATGTCCTCCTGCAGGCATAGGAAATTCATCATCTTTTGGGATTACCTAAAGAACAACAGCATGCATAAAGAAAACAGAAATCTATTCATCAAGTATATCGTGCCATTAGACCCAGCGTTTTGAAAAACGCCGAGTCGAACCGGACTCGCCCGGTTCGACTCGGAAATAGTGAAAAAGGAACCGGATCGCCCAAAAATCGGAAATCGTCCGGTTTTCTCTAGAACCGGACGATTCTGTACAGTGAATCGCCGATTCACTGTACGGAATCGGCGAGTCCGAACAGTGAATCGCCGATTCCGTACTTAG
>NW_006499905.1:2103830-2121846 GCF_000471905.2 Amborella trichopoda | reverse complement strand
TTTAGACATTCTTCAAAAACAAAAGAAAAATTTTCCAAAACATTCTTACATGAGAAACCATCTTTCAAAAATAAGAAAAAAAAGAAAATCCATGTCTGTTATAATTGTAGCAAAATAGACCATTACAAAAATAAATGTAAAGTTAAAAGAAAAATTAACTCTTTGGAAATAGATGATAATATTAAAAAACAATTATTTTAAATACTCCAAATAAATGACGAAACCTCGGATTCCTCTTATTCAGAAGAGGAAATGTTGATTGGAGATATAAATGATGAGGATATTATTATCAACAGTTCTGATTCAGACTCTGATGATGGAAATTACCCAAAAGAAGAAAATTGCCAATGTGATTTTTACAAGGCAATCATGTATATGAACGGGTTAAGCATCAATACCATCACAAAAGAAGAAGATCTGATTATAGACTTCATAGACAAAATATCAGATCCAGAGCCTAAAAGAGAAGCCCTAGTCCAGTACATAAATATGTCTAAAACCCCATCTGGAAAAACTAAGTCTTCTCTTGTCTCAACAAAAGAAGATTATAGTTTCCAGGACATTCTTAAAATAGTACAAAATAAAACACAAAAAGAAAGAGAACCTTTAATATCCGAGCTAAAATATGAAATCAATGAGGTTGGAAATGAGTTAATAGCTCTAAAAGCAAGGGTTAAATCTTAGAACTCACCCAGAATCATATCAACAAAGGAATTGAAAAGCAAGAAAATTCCCACTAAAGCAAGGCCTATTCAAATGAACAATAGGTTACTCGAAATCTGTAAAAAAGAAATAAAAAAATTATTGGATAAAAAGCTTATCAGGAAAAGCTTCTCACCCTGAAGCTGTTGAGCCTTTTATGTAGAAAAGACCTCTGAAATAGAAAGAGGGGCTCCAAGACTAGTTATAATTATAAACCACTCAATAAAGTGTTGAGATGGATCAGATATCCGATCCCAAACAAAAAAGACCTCTTGGATAGACTGGTAAATGCTTGCATATTTTCAAAATTTGATCTTAAATCTGGCTATTGGGAAATCTAGATTGGCGAAAAGGATAAATATAAAACTGTTTTTAATGTTCCATTTGGACAATTTAAATGAGCGTTATGCCTTTCGGATTAAAAAATGCATCATCCGAATTTCAAAATATCATGAATGAAATTTTTAATCCCTACACCAAATTCATGATTGTTTATATTGATGATGTACTTGTTTTCTCATAATCAATTGATCAACATTAAAAACATTTAAGTACATTTGTAAAAGCAATAAACAATGTTGGCTTAGTAGTTTCCGCAAGGGAAATAAATCTAGGCCAGACAAAAATAAGGTTTTTAAGACACAATATTTTCCAGGAAATAATCATTCCCATTGATAGAGCAATAGAATTCGTATCTAAATTTCCAGATGTGATTACAGGAAAAACTGAATTACAAATATTCCTTGGTTGTTTAAATTATATTTCAAACTTCTATAAAGATTTGGCTTTAGATGCAAAACCTTTATTCCAGAGGTTGAAAAGGAATCCTCCATAATAGACCGAATAACATACCAAGGCAGTCGAAAAAAGCAAAACAAAAGCTAAAGAATTACCATGCTTAGCTCTACAAAATCCTACAATATTTAAAATAGTTGAGACAGACGCCTTAAAACAAGGATTTGGTGTTGTTTTAAAACAAAAAATGAATAACCAAGAGCAATTGGTCCGGTTTACATCTAAAACCTGGAATCTAACTCAACAAAATTATTCAACATTAAAAAAGAAAATACTTGCTATTGTCCATACTGTTACAAAATTTCAAAGTGACCTGCTAAATCAATCTTTCCTTACAAGAATTGACTGTAAAGCAGCCAAGGACATCATTCAGAAAGATGTAAAAAATCTCGTGTCGAAGTAAATTTTTGCAAGATGGCAAGGTATTCTCTCTGCATTTGAATTTACTATCAAACATATTAATGGTAACACCAATTATTTGCCTGACTTTTTGATTCGAGAATTTTGCAGGGAGGGCAAAAGAAGCCAACAAAGGAAGATGGAAACAATCCCTAGTCCAGGATCATCCTTGCCATCACCATCAACACCAAATGCTATAATAAAAAGGTAAATACGAGATATTGATATATCTCCCCTTCAAATACCAATAAGCACTCAAACTCCTAGTGTTAAAATCAATATATTTAAAAACAACATATATTCCTTTGCTGATAATAGAAAGTGATCATCAGTTGAAAAATCCAATTGAAATAGCTGCTTTATACCTCAAGCAGCATATGCATCCTAATATGGGTGACAAATGTAAAGAATGGTACGAAAGTATCATTATGAAAATAGTGTCAGTTTTCATGGTTCATCATTGTAGAAATAATGATACATAAATAACATAGTCAAAATTCCAAATCAAAAAAGTTATTTCTTATAGAGAATGGGGATTGGATCCTTTAAAGCCAAGGATCATGAATACAAAAGGATTTAAAATAAAATCCTATCACTGCTATGAATACATAAAGGCTTGGGACGAAGTCTTCTCATACCATAATACAAAAAATTCTCATAGCTGGTATATTCAGTTCAAAATAACTGAGCCAAATGAGTTTTTAAACTGGTTGAAAAATTGGTTTTCCATATGGGGATCAACAAACCAAATTCTACCAAGAGAACTACAAATTTCACAGAGAAAATTCTATGAGTATAATAGACAAAGTCTTAAAAGAGACTACCACATATATTTTATGACCTTATATCAGGTCCCCGTGGATTTTAAAATGGGATTATCAAGTCTCAGTAGATGATATGGACAGATGGGACTATATCCCCGGATTAAGAAGGCAAATCCATATCAAATGGTGGGACAGCTATAAAAATGAATCATTAAATCCAAACAAAACAAAAATGAAACTTATACCTTTAGTTTCACCCCAAAAACAGAAAATGAAAATATCATAATACGTTGCAATATTACAGCAACAAAACCCCAACCTATCCAAAGAAGAGCTTAAAAGGAAGCTCTGGAGCGCAATAGAAGATAATGAGGTAAAAATGTCCACCTCTACTTGAAGTGACAAATAGGAAAATTACAGTCCAATGAACGGTGGCGATTGCGCCGGAATTGATTTTTCTTCAAATTAAAGAAAATTTAGGGGAGACCAGAACAACTCCAACCTATCAAGGACTATGTCTCAGTCACTGTAGCCACTACCAACAAAGCCACTGTAGCCACTAACCGACAAAGTCACTGTAGCCACTAGCCGACAGCCACTGTAGCCACTAGACGACAAAGTCTATAGCCACTAGCCGACAGCCACTACAGCCACTAGCTGACAGCCACGATAGCCACCAGCCGATGGAATCTTTCAACTGTAGATGATAAGGTGTCGGTGCAAATATCAAACGTTTTCAAATCCGTTTTATTTCGAAGGCTATAAAAGCGGAAGGCTCCCCTCTTTCAAGGCATTCGGAGTTTTCCTGAGTTTAGAGTCCTCTCTCTACCCTCTTCTCTACAATCCTCTCTCTCTGCTCTCTTCTCTCCAGTCATCTCTCTGCTGTATATCTAGTAGTATTCATTTGGTTTCTTTTTCTTCTGTAAAAGTGTAAGGGTCTAAAACTGGTATGTGCGACTGCTTTTGGAAGCAAGTTCCTGACTACATCCCTGAGCAGCTGAAATTATTTACCAGCTTCTGTATCTGTGAAATGTGAGTTTGTTTTAATTATATGTTTTATGTTCCTTTCCGTTTTATATTATATGTTTCGCTTTATGTTTTATTATTTGTATATTATGTTTATTCCTTTCCGCTTTATGGTATCAGAGCCAAGTTCATATTATAGTGGTTTAACTATATCTCTAATAGAAAACTGAACTATTAAATAAGATTCTGAAAAATCTATAGTAATAGTTCAAAGTCGCTGTGACCCAAAGATCACTGAGGTCAGGAAGAGCCAGAAAAGTATAGGGACTGTTTCCAGTTGACTCGAACTGCCATGGCAAATTTTATCAGAACACTATCTAATAGGTCAGCTACTACTAGTAATACACTACGTATTAATAATAGAGAGGAAGTAATAATAAATAATATAGAAAAGCAAATCCAAAATTGGAATATACCTAAGGTACCTATAACAGATGTTTATAGTAAAGGGATGTTTGATTTCAAAAGTAGTTTTTCTATCAAAACCATCTAACAAAGTATTTCTGTTATGGAAACTCAAGACAAATTCCAATTACTTTCCCCATAATGATTGAAGATCACAAAATAAAAGATTATAAATACTTGTATATTGGTTTGGTACAAATAGCTGTCAAACCATTAACAAGGACAGGATTAAATAATTATGTTCTACTTTGCTTGAGAGACAGCAGACACAAAAGATTCACTGATTCCCTGTTATGAATAGTTGAATCCAGTCTCTGTAATGGCCCCATTTATTTTAACTGTTTTCCAAACTTCTCGATGGCCTTAACAGATCCAAATATATTAAAGGTCCTTATCCTAAACCTTAAAACTCAACGTTTTGATATGGACTCAGGTTCTCAAAATTTGGCATTTGTTTACAGAATATGTTACAAAGTAATGATACTTTGTGTCCAAATGCTAGACAAATGGATCTAAAAGGACAAACCATATTTTTTCAGACGAACATGGAAAAATTAAATTTAGTTATACCAAAGTCAGTGGCATGGTCTCAGGTAAAATTACCAGAGTGTTGGTTTTTACAAACTGAATCCCAGATAAAAAATTCTAAACATAAAGACCCTGAACAAATCATAAAATACTCAGATGGAGAACTAGAAATTAGTTTTCCATCCTCTAGAAGGACTACATTAAGGATTGGTGAATCAAGCATTAGGGATTCTCCTAGAAGCTCGACCTCTTCTATACCACAATCCGAATATTAAAGAATACCTACTCATAGGAGAACTATTATTGAAAGACTTAATAAGACTCCAAATCAGGTTAAGCAACCAGTCTATAGAGTAGACACTCAAGGATCTTCTAAGATAGAAGAACAAGAACCAACACCCTCAGACCTTGACTTTGAGGTATGTGTTACTCAAAAAGAATAATTCAAAATTGATAAGGAATGGATCAGAAAAGATTTCTACTCTGAAGAAAATAGACTAATAAGAGAATGGTTCTTCAAAGAATTTAAAGAACCTCTTAGAGATGCCTTCCATTTAAAATTTAATACATTCATGATAAAACACAAGGCAACTGTTAAATTTTTTAAATGGTTAAAATATATAGCAAAAGATTATGGAATAAAAATCCCAAAATTTGAGGTAAATATGGTTGATCAGACCTTTCAAACCACAAAAAAATAAACAATTGAGTCCGTTCATCCCCTTGAAACTAGCTTACAACTTAAAGGAGAAAAGTTCGGGGAGAAAATTGAATTTAAAGCCTCACCTTTCAAAATAGGACTTAAAGAGAGCGACCATAATATGGCTAAGCTTGAAGAAATACCTCTTATTATTGAACAGAATAACTATACAAATATTTTTCTCCAAACAATAGGCAAGCAAACTACAAGAATAGAAATGCAGTAAGCAAGTTAAAACCAACTCTTAAAACCAGAAGTTTTGATAAGCAAAAGGAAGCTGTCGTATTCAAACCTCCTCCAACTATTGAGACAAGAAAATTTAGCCTGCAAGGAATAAAGAAAAAAGAGGAAAATAATGAATTAATAGATAAATTGGTTAAAAGGTTAAAGAAGCTAAACAACAATGAAAAGGGTCAGGCTTCCAAAAACAAGGAAGGAGATGTTCAAGTCCTGCAAAAGGCATCTGACCAAGAAATTACTGATATGGAAAAGGCTTTCAAAAACTGAAAGCCTAGATATTAATAGAATTGATTATAGGAGAAAAGTAATGCCAGTGTCCGAAACCAGAATGTACTATCCTAGACCTACCCCAGTATATCTACAGATAGAAGAAGATCTAATCTCTACCTCAGTCTCTTATTCAATAAAATCTATAGTAAATTGGAACATAGATGGCATGGCTGAAAACCAAATTTTAGATCTCATGAAACACATGACCATGTATGCCACTGCCTGCAAGGCAAGTGGAAATCAAGATCATGAGATAGCCAAAGCCATAATATGTGGATTCACATGATGGTTAAGAGGCTGGTGGAATTTTCATATGGATGAGGAATCAAAAAATCAAATATTAAATGCCTCAAAACAATGGATAGTTAAAAGTGAAAATAGCCAAGACAATTTAATACAAGAAGAATATGCAATCCATACACTGATATATACGATCACCTTCCATTTTGTAGGAAGTACTGCTTTGTTGGCAACAAGATCTGAAGATTTGTTATCAAATCTAAGATGCCCAACACTCTCCCATTACAAATGGTACAAAGACGTATTTTTCTCAAGACTACAATCAAGAGAAGATAGTAAGTCAGACCATTGGAAAGAAAAATTCATAGCTGGTCTACCATACCTTTTTGCAGAAAAGGTAAAAACAAGGCTTAAAAATAAGCATAGAGGAATTATTCCTTATTCTCTGTATACACTAGGTGAATTATCAGCCGAAATCTGTGCTGAGGGTCTGACTTTATGTACAGACTTAAAACTTCGAAAACAATTAGAAAAACAGATAATAACGAGGAGAAAAGATTTAGGGAACTTTTGCGAGTAATTTGGATATATATATATATGGCAATGATTTCATGCAACCGTTATATAGTAATATGATGCAACAACCTTAAAAAACCATCTTATGGCCATTCGTTTGATCCAAAATTTGAAATATACACTCTTTTCATTCTGATGAACAATCACAAGAAAAGAAAAATTAGAAAACACAATCTAGAGAGTATTTTTTTAGCCCAATTAACATAGGGCGTTCATTTTGGTGAGATACTTAGATCTAGGCCTTAGAAGGATTTTTTCACTTTCAATTTTTTTGGATGACTTTATTATCATTAGATGAACAATGTTAAAATAGAAAAAAATGATTTTGAGTTCATAAAGACTAAGATCTTGATATTCATAAAATGAATGGTTTAGATTCATTTTTTGAGGGGACTCATTTTGAAGATATCTAGGGTTCAAATTGAACTTCTCATTTTTGAGGGGATTGATTATTGAGATGAAGAGAGTATGCATGCAAAATGTATGGTCATACAAATACTACAAACATGGTTTTCTAGAAGTGTCGTAGCATTATACTATGATGCAGCCGTTACATTGGATCATTGCTCATATATATATATATATATATATATATAGAGCAATGATTTCATGCAACGGTTGCATCATACTATAATGCACCGACACTTCTAGAAAACCATGTTTCTGTTATTTGTATGACCCAAAATTTGGCACACACTCTCTCTTCATCTCCATTATCAACCCCCCAAAAAAAAAGTTCAATTTGAACCCTAAATAGGGTCAAAATGAGTCCCTTCCAAAAACGAATCTAGATCATTCATTTGGTGAATTTCACGATCTTAGCTTTTATAAACTCAAAATCAATATTTTATTTTTTAACATTGTTCACCTAATGACAATAAAGTCATCCAAAAAGATTGGAAATGAAAAAATCCTTTTATGGCCTAGATCTAAGCATCTCACCAAAATGTACGGCCTATGTTAATTGAAGTAATAAAATACTTTCTAGGTTGTGTTTTCATTTTTTTTTTTTTTATGATTGTTCATTAGAATGAAAAAAGTGTATATTTCAAATTTTGGATCAAACAAATGGCCATAACATGGTTTTTAAAGGTTGTTGCATTATAATATAATGCAACCGTTGCATAAAATCATTGCTTTATATATATATATATAAACAATAAAAAATATAAATTACCAGTCAAAGTAATAAAGGTGACTCAATAACCAAACAGTAGGAAGGAAAGGAGCTGGGGTCGTGGTGGTAGTACCCCCACACCCTAGTCATTATGCTATGGTTTCCCACCACTAACACCAACCCACTAATACCTTCAAAAAGCTATCTTCGAATCTACTTGAAAAAATGGGTAGGGGCCAGTCTTCCCCACTAAATTACAAAAAAAAAAACCGTAGGAGTTTTCATGCGAAGGAACTAACTTACCTTTATTAAACTTTGGCATCACAAAACATGAGGGCTGCACCCCGTTCAAGTACAATTATTCTAAAGATATCAAACCCACCGAGACCCCCTATCCCAATCAGCCTCTTAGAGTTCTCGAGATTGAATGCTTGAAGTTGAGAAAGTTGAGATAGTTTGGGTACAATTTGCAATGATATGCAGTTGGAAGCATCCAAACTCCAAAGTTCTCAAAGTGGTAGGAAGATCTGGGATTGCTCAGAGCTCACCCCAGTCTGCAACACCCAACTTTTCTAGTTTAGGAAGGTGAGATGGCATGGGCAAGGTTTGCAAACTTTTGCATCCAGAAGCATCCAAGAATTCCAAACTAATGGAGAGATCAGGGATAGCAACCATCCGCTCACAATGACATATATACAATGATTCTAGTTTAGAAAGGCCCTCATGCTACTGGGCAGGCCTTGCAATGATATGCAATTGGAAGCATCCAAAATTCTCAAAGAGGTGGGAAGATCCAGGATTGCTAAGAGCTCACCACAGTCTGCAACACTCAACTTTTCTAATTTAGAAAGGTGAGATAGCATGGGCAAGGTTTGCAAATTTTACATCGACCACATGAGGTGCTTACTCCTTCTTTGATCTCTCCGACTATAACCCCTTTTGATGCTTTTATTTCTAATCATGCTTTGCTGGATTATACTATTTTGGGGACCAGATTTACATGGTCTAACAACTTGGCCACTGACCCCTAAAGTATCCCAGTTGGATCGTTTTCTTGTATCTAATATTTAGGATGAGCTTTTACCTAAATATGTGGTTAAAGCATTGCCTCAATTTGCTTCTAACCATGTGCCTATTATTTTGTATACTAATGGGGTGGCTTCTAAACCCCCTCCTTTCGTTTCGAACTGATTTAGCTGGAGGATAAGTCTTTGGCTGATGTTGTGTATAGATCTTGAGCTACTGTTATGCATCACCGGTGCTCGAGTTTTGTTATGTCCAATATGCTTAAGTTATTGAAAAACAATCTTAAGCTCTTGGGCAGAACCAAATTTGGTAGCCTGGCTGAGAATATTGGAAAAGTTGGAAAGAGATATAGAGCAATTGAATGGTGGTCTCTCCCAAGACCAGGTGGATGAGAGAAAGTCCAAAAACTAGATCTGGATAATTTCCTTAGACTAGAGGAAAATTTCTGGTTTCAAAGGTCTAGATCTAAATAGGTTAAGGAGGGAGATAACAATACCAAATCCTTCTATGTTATTGCCAATTCTCAGAATAGATCCAACTATTTGACGGGTTTATCCATCCAAGATATTGACATGGATAATCCTTTGGCTGTCAGTGATGCTATTGTAAGTCATTTTAATACAGCCTTTTCTTTGGAGCCCAAACTTCCTTTTGACTTTGGGGATGTGCGTTTTAAGTCTTTGTCCCCGGATTTGGCTACGGGCCTTGAATGTTGGTTTACCACTGATGAAGTTCGAAAGGCAGTTTTTGGCTTGTCTAGGGATAAAGCCCCTGGCTCTAATGGATTCCCTCTTGTCTTCTTTCAAGACGTTTGAGAAGTTCTTCAGGCTGACATCATGTGTTGGTTTAATCAGTTTCAAGAAAAGACATCATGTGTTGGTTTAATCAGTTTCAAGAAAAGTGATCAAATCAGCAGTTTAGAATGAAAAGTGATCAAATCAGCAGTTTAGAATGCACCACCTGATGGATGGTTCAAGCTTAACTTCGACAGTAGGGTTCAACCTGAGTCCAACTATAGTGGCTTGGCTGGTCTTCTTCGGGACTCCTCAGCGTTCACCATTGTCTCTTACCATGGCCAGCTGGAATTCTGCGAGATCAATAAGGCTGAACTTTTGGCAGTTAAAGAATGACTCATGTGGTTCAATGGAACCCACAACAGAGTCATAGTAGAAGGGGACTCTAAAAATGTAATCAATTGGTACAAGAATCTTAGCCTAGTCCCCTGGAGGCCCACTGGATGAGTTTGTCATAGCTATTCAAGGAAAGGAATTGATCTTCCCACCACATTAACAGATAAAAGAATGGCGTCGTTGACAGATTGGCACAATCAGCCTCTTCTTGAGGCTCCTTCTCCCTCCCTCGTCCTCCCTCTTGTCTCCTCCCCTTTCTCTTCTTTTCTTTCTATTTCTTCTCATGATCTCGTTCATTCAATGAAATTACCGTTAACTTTCGAAACAAAACAAAACAAAAAAGAGAAGAGGAAGAGAGGGATTTTCTCTGCAAAAGAAGGAAGGGGAAGATAGGAAAATGCAAGAGGAAGAGAGATAGAGAGGGACAAAGAGAAACTGCCAATCGACTAGACGTCGATCAAAAGTGGCACCGGCACTCTAATTGTCTTTTTTACAAATAATGGCCCTCATTGTTGATTTTTTGTGAATTTCTACCAAAATAAAATGGGTAAAAAATCAAGGTCAAATTCTCTATTCTCACCCAAATTTGAGAACCCCTATCCTTCTTTAACTCGTTCTTTCCTTAAGATTTTGGCCGGAAAATAAGATATCTAATAGAAATGAAAGGATAGAAATAGTGAATTTGCGACTAGAAAAAGATTGATGGGCAAAGAGTTTGGGAACCCCAGTCGCCAAGAATGTAGGAAAAGGGAAGAGGGGCAGAAAATGGGAATTAAAAATTACCATGACAAAGATCTAGGTGATCAGAAAGTGGTGGGGAAAAAGAAAAATACTCAACATTTAAGGACTCATCCCATTATGTTTTTTCATATTTCGATTGATTATTTTTTTTTTTTGGTAACTTCTTTTATTAATTATCTTATGGGTTTCTGGTTGGGGGTTAGTTGGGCACCCAACTCGCCCCCAACTCACCTCGCATCTAGGGCAAGGCTGACTTACCCATAGTGTACTCGGCCGAGTCTGGGCACATTACTCCCATTTTTTATGGAAGACGTAGATTCCAAAGTCAGCTCCAATTTTTTATGGAAGACAGAGATTCCAAAGTCATTACTTCTAAAAATCTCAGGCATCTTAGTCCTGTCAAACGAGACGCCCTCTCTCTAACCAACAGACTCTCTTATCTCTAACACACAGGCTTATCAAAGGATACGAAAAGTATGCCGGGTTGGAAATGGGCCCTTGCCCCATATTACATCTCCTTCGTGGCTTCCATTTTTTGTTAAGGCATGGCTTCCAAAGTCAAGTGTTCCTAAAATCAAACATGTTCCAGTGTTGTTATATAAGACTGTCAAATAAGAATCTCTCTCACCTGGCTTCTCAAATTATACTACCTCTCTCTCTCACCATAGGCTTATCAAATTATACTACCCCTCTCTCTCACGCTTCTCAAATTATACTACCCCTCTTTCTTTCTGTCTCCCTCCCCTCACGGGTGGCAATGGAACTAGTTCAAAAATTAGACAATGGGTCGGATCCCGGTCAATGTGATTGTGGACCTAACCCGGACCCGACTCAAATAATGTTATTATTTAAATAATATTTAATATATAATATTTAAATAAATATAATTATATATTTAAATTATAATATTTAAATAATACACGTGCATATTTAACATAATATTTAAATATATATTTTTTATTTGAGAAATTATCAGAAATATACTTTAATTTTCACCTAATTGGAAAAAAAAAAAAAAACCCTCAACTTTTATAAACCTCGTCCACACCATTTTTTCTCGATTTTAATATATTTTTTCACCAAAATAGCCTTTACGATAGTCGTATTATCATAATAACTACCACATTACAAAACTTTAAGTACTGTAATGACCAGGCTAAGCATTACGATACTTTAAGTATCGTAATGAACATGCTCAGCATTATGGTACATTAAGTATCGTAATGATCAGGCTAAGCATTACGGAGAAAGAGACCTAGTGAGCATTATGATATTTAAAGTACCGTAATAGTTAGGCTGGTCATTACGGTATTTAAAGTACCGTAATGCTTAGTCGGGTCCTTATGGTACTTAAAGTACCGTAATGCAGTAGTTATTACAGTAATACAACTACCGTGAATGCTATTTTGATAAAAAAATGGAAAAATTATAAAAAGACCCCCAATATACACTATCTATTCAACTTACCCGCATCCAAACCTTTGCTCTCACTTTTTTCCCCACAACAACTTTCTTCGCAAAAACCCCGCCAAGGTAAAAAGTTATTATTTTTTGAACGGAAATGCCCTTCCTTTATAAAAACATCAATTGGCGCCGGCTATCAATCCCAAGTAGCGTATTGCCAAAGTGCATATGTATCGAGTGTCGGAGTGCTTTGTAAGGATTGTCGAATCACCGTACGCACTATCGAAGCACGTTCATATACTGCCGGAGTGTTGAATACACTACCGAAATGTGCTATAACACTGTCGGAGCACTGTGGCTCCTGAGCCTATTGTCGGAGTGTCTTTATAGACTGCCAGAGCGAAATGTCTCCATAAGGTGTACCACCGGAGCGTGTTCATGTACTGTCGGAGCGTTGAACACATTGTCAGAGCGCTCTATTACACTGCCAGAGCGTTGTGACTCTAGAGCACTTATTGCCGGAGCGCGTCATCTCCACAAACTGTACTGACGGAGCGTGACTTTGTACTGTTGGAGCGCATTGGGTAAATTAAAAAATGGGAAACAGGAGAGAGAAGGGCGTGTGAAACAAACGGTAGTTTAGTCTTTTTTCTTATTCCTTTTGGGTTGGGGGGTTTTTTGTAAAGAAAGGTTGTTGTGGGGAAAAAAGTAAGAGAAAAAAGATGGGGTAAGTTGCATAGATAGTGTATGTTGGGGTTTTCTATAATTTTCCCAAAAAAAAACCAAAACTAAAGAAAAAGGGTGTGGACAAGGTTTATGAATGTTGAGGGTTTTTTTTTCTAATTAGACGAAAATTAAGGTGCATTTCTTGGTCAAGTCCACACGGATCCAGTCAGGTTTAAGTCCAGGTCCATCAGGTCCGATAGCTTCGGGTCCATGTCCAGGTGTCATAAATTGTTTTCGAGTCTGGGTCCAGGTCTAGCCCTGACCCGACCCGTTGCCACCCCTACTTTCGGATCCAAACCTGACCCGACCCCTTCACCCCTACTCTCTATCTCTCGTGAAAGGTTGGAAATGGGGCCTTGCCTCATATGAACCACACGCTTGTCAAACAATGGGAGCTTGATCTCTCTCTTCATTGGATCATAGTCCCTCTCTCCCTCTTCTCATTTCGAATTTTGAATCATAGACCTATTAGATGTAGCTGCCCTGTTTGGACCTTGGACTAGGGCCTTTCCTCGACACAAAGGCAGAGAAGAAAGAAACAAATTAAATACAAATATTCCCATTCTTTCCATGTTTGGAACCTTTGGTACACCCTAGAATAGATGGGACAACTACTCTTCCCCTCGGAACACTAAATGCCCATGATTGCATGATTGATACACGTGTTGTGGGATTCGGACTCAGCCGAGTTACTCGGCCTTAGCCGCGTTACTCGGCCTTAGCCGCGTTACTCGGCCTCGGCCTCAAGTGGAATAGGGTGATGCTGAGGGCGTTGCTAAGTGGAATAGGGCGAGCGTCGATACCTCTAAGTTGCATGTACAACTCGAGGTGCATGAAAGAAAAAAATTGATGAGGTTACATCCTTGTATTATATAAATAAGATGTACCTCAAAAATCCAATAGGAAAGAGTGTTTCAAAGTTGTTAAATCTTCCATTTGATTATCTTGACCTTGACATATACAAATAAAAAAAAAAAAAGGATTTGCAAGTCTTAAAAATACTACATCTTGTAACAAGTTATGTGGACTGTTTATTTTTAAGATTTTCAAGCTCTAATTGATCATCTCAACATCGAGATATATGAATATGAAAAATAAAAAGAAGAATGAGATTTGGAGTCCCAAAATTGTGCATCTTTTAATACATTACCTAATCCTGTTACTTTCAAGATTTCCATCTTTATATAGATCTACTTGATTTGAACTATTTTTTATGTTTGAAATTTTATAGCTAAAGCTAAAAATAGATTCTCAAGTCATCCTAAATATCTTTTACATCAAAATTACACCTTATTGTAAAAATTAGAGATACACCTTACTTTTATTGTTTAATTATGCGAACCACACCCTTACATTATATTAGTATTTATAATGTTATGGAAAAAGCTTATATTAGGTTGCGACCTTATAATGTAAAATTAAGATCCACTTCAAAAATCTATCGGAAAAAGCTGTTTTGACATTGAAAAACCTACTAATTGATCATTTTGACATTGAGATTAACCACTATGAACAAAAAATAAGTCTATGAGTCTCAAAAGTAGTGCATCTTGCACCACATTATCTGGACCGTTCATACTCAAGATTTTCATATGTATATAGATCTACTTCATTTGAACTATTTTTAGACTTCAAAATTTTATAATTAAAAATAAAAATGGATTCTCAAGTCATCCTAAGAATTTTTTACACCAAAATTATCTCATAATAAAATTTGGAGGCACACCTTACTTGATTGTTTAATGTTAATCATACGCAAATATTATATGTTACAAATCTGAAGTGTCCTTTATGGATTTATGGTTCTAATATCCCTTTGATTCCTTTTTCCTTTATCATCATTCGCCTAATGCTCAAGAAACAAAAATCTTATGGCTCTCTACATGACTATATCCAGGTCATAAGAGTTGGCTATTCTTTAAAGGGTGCGGTGTGTTTAGAGCTGAGAGCTCATCTTCAAATAATGTCGACAAATATGGTTTCAATACTGGAAATCTTTGTGATAGCCTTAAAATATGTTTTTTATCTTTAATTATAAAATTTACAGCTTCGAAAATAGTGTAGATCGAGCAGATATATAAAAACTTGAAAATTGACGGTCCAAAAATGCTTTGCAATATCCACAATTTTTAAAAACTTGAAATCCACTTTTTTCTCATGTCCATGTATCTTGATGTCGAGATTATCAATTCGAGAATATTTAAGCATCAAAACAGCCTCTTCTAGTGCGATTTTTTAGGCGAGCTCTAATTTGATTATTTAGAGCCTCGGCTCTATATAAACTTTTTCTTTCTTTAAATGCCTAACCATATGATAAGGATGAAAAACCAGCTCTTGTACCTCCAATGAATTTGTACCACACCACACCCTTGATTCCTCAAAAGTCAAGTTATTTACTTGTAAAATAAGACCATTATCTCTATAGATTTGGCATGGTACTAATCATAGTAAGTGAAAACGATGGGTTTTGGGTTGAGTTTTGAAAATGCTTAGCAATTCAGGAAAGGTGCAGGGTCTTGGTGGTAGTACCCTCATACTTACAATGTTATGGTTTTCATTCTCACTAATACCACTCTGTTAACACCATAAAAAAGCGTACTCTTAAACTATTGAAAAATAGGTAGGGGCGTATTTTTCTCACTGAATTACCTAAAAAACAAAAAAAACTAGTCTCAATAATAAAATCACTTATTTGTTTGAAACAAAGATAGATCACCAAATTCCAATATTCTGGTTTGAACCTACAAGCAAGGAGCTTTGGAAAGAGAAAGATGTGATAAAAAGATAGTAAGAGCCCTAGAGAGAGAAAGATATAGGACAGATAGTACCAACTCTAGAGAGAGAAACACCAGAAAATATGAGGGATAAAGATAAAAGGAGCTGTAAGAGAGGAATATATAGGGGAGAAAGCTCCCACATCCAATTTTACTTAAAACTTGGGTTAGTATGTCCTTTCTTAGGAATATTATTCTTATTATTTTCTAAAGTTATTGGGTGTCGTTTGAATAAGCCTGACGTCTTTCGTGTTTCAATATGTGAAATATTTGTGTTGGCATGAAAATTAATAATCTATTTAAAAAATTGTAAGATACACTATTTCCAAGACTCTCATGTCCATAGATCTTAAATTGAGGGTCGTTCAACAACGATCTCTTTTAATGAAATTTTTAGATTCATAATAATTTGAGTATTTAGGGTCTCACCCTTATATGAGCTTTTCCTTTCTTTAAATACTTTATTCAAAATTGGCTATCTAATGATAAAAATATCTATATTTTATCCTCAAAACGTTGATTTTTGTTTTCAAAATCAATTTGCATTGAAAAGATTAAAGAAGTCAATAAAAACAACTTTCATGCTCCTGAAGTCCATCAAAATAGAGAAAAAAAAGTATATTTTGTAAATGAAATGTGCGAAAGACATGTTACATGGTAACATCCACTTTGTGTTTTGCGGTTGAAAAGAAATAATATAAGCGAAGTGGGTAGCAACCCTACACCCTAGTCATAATGTTATGGTTTTTATTTTTATTAACACTATCTCATTAATACTTTAAAAAAACTAACTCGTAAGCTATTTGACAAAATGAGTAGTTGTTTTTCCCATTGAATTACCAAAAACTAAAAAAAAAAAGAGTACGTGAATCTATGAATATGAGTTGTGAGAAACAATACTTTGCTAAAAAATACATAGTAGATTATATAATTTATTATATGATAAAGTATATAATGTGATCATTTACCTTTAGTATAAGGTGGTCATCATTAATCTTGACCATCTCGAACTTTATGATACATATATCAAATTTCACATCAGATAGTTATAACTTATAAGTAATTGTGACATCTCTGTACCAAAAGTAAATAGTCTCATCGTATACGATTTCTTATTATATTACTATAATAAAATAAAATTACATATAAAGTTGTATTTATTACATATTTAAATGTTTGGGTTGGGTCGAATTGGACCCACGCAAGATCCAATTGGATGTCGAGTCCATACTTTTGGACTGGACCCGATCAATAGGGTAACCTAGACCTGAACCCAAGTCTAGTCGACTAGTCAGGTCCACAGGTTGATCCGATCCATTTACCAACCGGAGATGGCTTGATGGTGCTTTCTTGATAACATTTGTCCCCTATCCAAGATGAACCACGGCATACAGTTGGATAGAGGACAAACAAACTCAACATTAAAAATTAGGCAGCGTCAAATTTGTATTCTTTTTGGAAAATGGAAATTCAAGAGAAAACCATAGTTTGACTATCAAGAATCATCTTTAGAATGACTATTTTGTTGCCTTTGTATAGAGTGTATAAGCACAATATCAAGTATTAGCACACACCCGAGGATATGTGCGATCTCAGTTTTACGATTTCGATAGATGGGGTGGATCCCTCAACTATAAATCTATGTAGGATTGTTGGATCAGTTATCTGGATTAGGTCTAGATCTGTGATCCAAAAACTATTAAAAAAAAATGAAATAAAAATAAAATCTAAAATTGGGGTTTATAGTGTGACGATTTAGTGGATACCTAAAAAAATACTAGATAAATTTAAAAAATATATAGGAAAAAGGGGGCTATTTGGGGAGAAACGGGCTGAGACGCATACCATTCCAGAACCATTCCGGCCCCAATCGATTCTTATCAAGATAAGCAATCCAAATTAGAAATCATTGTGTTCAAACTTGGATTGTGATCTTGTGTCTAAAATACCAAAACTCCGGTCAAAATATTAATTTACATCTCTATGACTAAGATATTCAGATAAGGCCCGTGTCGTTAAAATAAAGAAATTGGAGTAGAGCTTCTCTTTTTACAAATTTTTTAAGAGTAAAGCATTGATGCTTTGTAAGAAAACATCAAGAAATTTAAAACTTGTATCTTGTTGAAAATTTGCTTAATTTAAAAGTGTATCTTTTGTTTTCAAAGCAAGATCCCTGTTGTACTCTTGACCTCACAAAATTGAGCATAAAAAACGTTTTCCTCCTTTCCATGAAGAGAGAGAGAGAGAGAGAGAGAGAGAGAGAGAGAGAGAGAGAGAGAGAGAGAGAGAGAGAGAGAGAGAGAGAGAGTAGTAGTAGTAGTAGTAGTAAGTAGTAGTAGAGTAAGTAGTAGTACGTAGTAGTAGTAGTACGTAGTAGTAGTAGTAGTAGTAGTAGTAGTAGTAGTAGTAGTAGTAGTAGTAGTAGTACGTAGTAGTAGTAGTACGTACGTACG
>NW_006499905.1:2079932-2091976 GCF_000471905.2 Amborella trichopoda | reverse complement strand
TCTCTCTCTCGCTCTAGAAGCCAGAAATGTGTGACTGGTTGCTTGGTCTCAATCCCTTGCAGCAACACTTGACTTACACTCTTGAAAGCTGCCTTTCAATACTCTCTCTCTCTCTCTCTCCAATGCATTGTGTGTGGGAGATTGAATTTTTTTATGGACCCGGTTTCTATGCGACCAAGCCTGCATATAAGGAAATGCGGGCCTCTTAATAACTCTATTTCTTACATGGATTTTAAGACTTCATTTTTAAGGGCATCTAATATCTACCATGGAGATCATGAATAAGAAAAAATAAATAAATTATAAAAACTAAAAATAATAATTCTAGTGAGAAAACATTTGGACTTTTAATTTCCATTGTTTTTAGGTGGAACACCTACTTACATCTATCTTTAAGATGGATGCCTTACACTTTCTGGACCGCAGATGTAGAAATGTGGTCCAGCCCGCATGAAACAATTTTCCTTTCTTTTATGTTCTTCACTGTTAGGTGTTAGGTTAATATATATGTTGTTCTGTTGAGAAAAGAGTAATCTGTTTATTGTATCAGGGAAACTGACAGAGTTACCCCCACACAAAGCAAGAATTGGAAAAACAATATAGTAAGCCAAAAAGATCTCATGCTCCTGTGGGAGCTTACTGTACATTTACTCCCTGGGTAAAACCCATAGGCTACCCTAAGAAAGGAAAAAAAAATCTGAAGCTTTCTCTATACACTTTTAAAAAATAGTCTCAAGATTGAACGAAGACCCTCAATTTTTCTGAAGGTGAGATTTAAGTAATAGAAAACTTAAATTTCAAATTTTTTCTGTAGTTTCCAAAACTTTGGATTAAAAAACTCTTTCCTATTAGGTCTTCTGCCTAGGGGAGTAGATGGATAGTATGGTCCCTTGGGATCATAGTACATGAGCCCATATATAATAAATATAATGCATATATCCTAGTGCTCCACCCTCAGGGCGGACACAGAAACACGGAAAGATTGTTCCTATCTTGGGTCAATTTTTCTTTTTGCTGAGTTTTTTTTGTCATAATGTCAAACAAGCATGTATATAGATCATCATGATTACATTATCTTCAACAATGTTAAAAAATTCGGACACCTGGCCGCCTAGGCGGCCAGGTATGGGCAGCAAATGCCTAGTCTTCCCACTTAGGCGGCCAGGACCCTTGGCCGCCTAACCGGCCAACTCCACATCAGCTGGGGGTTATTTTTCCTTATTTAATGAACATATACCTTCAAATGCCTAGTCTTTCCATGTTGCAATGGATTACTTGGCAACTTGTCAAAATATTGTTGGACCTTTTAAGGTAATTCCAAGTTCAAAAAGTATGTTGGACAACTAGATGATTTCTGATGCAGCTATTGGCATTCCTGTTATTCAGATTTTGTGCTTGACTTAGCCACAGTTTCTTGCTTGTTGCACAATTTTCTTTCCCAAGAATGCTCAGGAACCCTTGAACGGTCTATTATTTGGACTACTTGCCCAATTAGCAAGTTAGTATCTGTGTTAATTACATATTCAAGTTTCCCTCGAGGTACTTATTAAAGTCCAGTGTTTAATGACCACCCCTTAATAAACCTTAAATTCCTTTTGTCGCTTCTAGATGTTGTTTTCTTGGGTTTGCATATGTTAATAAACTGTTTTGAGTATATGTGCTAATGTGCTATATATGTTCTTGAGAATGTGAAATGTGGAAGCCCACCAATGAGAATCTGTATCTGGTAGCATCTGTTAGTAGTTGTCTTTCATCAATATAAGCTCCCACTCTCTGTAGCGGGGACACCAATTAGCTTACAATCAAGTAAATTAAAATTTTCAAGTGGCCCTAGAGAATATCTTTGCTGGGTTAAGAGTAGACCCTCAGGCCACCGATGTGTCTTGATACCAAAAAACGTATTTGAAGTTTTCAAGATCCTTCATGTTAAGTACTCATTTACCTTGGTCTTTACGTAAGTGATTCCTTCATTGTTATTTCCAGTAATGATTATATAATCTGTATATAAAAACATGAAAAGTAATCCTGAATTTCCTTGATTAATGAACAATGGATGGTCAGCATAACAGTGCGTGAAACCCTTTCTTTCATCACTGCTTGAGATATTTCAGATCAAGCCATTAGAGCATGTTTTACCCCTGTATTATCTTCTTTAGCTTACACAAGATGAAGAAATTTGTTGCTAATAAGGGCCAGAAGTTGAACCATATACACATCTCCTTCCAAAGCCCCATAGAGAAATGCATTTTCACATCTAGTTGTTACAACTCTCATTCTTCTATGATGACCAAGGAGAGAATAATTTTTCTAGTGATTCAACCACAGGGCTAAAGGTTTCATCATGGTCTAACACATATACTTGGTTATAATCTTTGGCTACTAGGCGAGCTCTAAATATTTCAGTACTGCTATCTTGCTTGTGTTTCTATATACTGATTTAGAACCAACAGCGTTTTTATCTGACAGCAATGGGACCAACTCCCATTGCTCATTTCAATATAAGGGAATCTCTTCATGCATGGAATCTATCCAGTGAGGATGTCATGTTATATCTTCAGAAGAGATGGGTTCTTTTATTTTTTATGCTTCCAGCATAGAAGCTCCATGCTCATGAGAGTGACTCTTAAACTCGATAGCAAGAGCTGCTACATTCAAGGAGTAGGTGATGTAGTCTATGTGAACGGATCATTTTATCTCTCCAATGGAAGTGAGTGATGGATAGAGTTGGTACCATTACATGTAGCTGAGGCACGTATATTAGAAGTCACTAGCACTGATGCAGATGCCGCAATTAATAAATATTGGGATGCACAAGTGTTCTTGTGATCTGATGTCATGAGAAAGAAATTAATGTAACCCAGTGTCACAAGGATGAGAATCAGTTGTAAAGTTGTGACTACTTTCTGTGATGAAGGGCTATAAATACTCTTCATGCATGGCATCTATGAGTGTTGCATCTTCAGAAGAGATGGGTTCCTTTATTTTTTATGGAGCTAGAGCTTGCGTGTTGACTACATTCAGATCTTCAAGGAGTTGGTGATGAAATCTATGTGAACTGGTTTGAAGGATTAACATGTATCTCCATGATGGAAGTGAATTATGGATAGAGTTAGTAATCATGTAGCTGAAGCACCTAGATTAGAAGTCACTAGCAATGGTGCAGATGCTTCAATTAGTAAAGACTGAGATGCACAAGTGTTCTTGTGATCTGGTGTCCTGAGAAAAAATGATGTAGTATCACAAGAATGAGAATAAGTTGTAAAGATGTGACTACATTCCGTGATGAAGGGGTATAACATCTATAGCCCTTATGATCAGAATTTTAACCCACAAATTCTCTGCACGAAGCTTTTGATTGGAATTTATTGCGCATTGAGGTAGCAGTATGGGTGAAGCACACACATTTAAAATTGCACTAGCTTGAATAATCAGGGGATACCCCATAGAGCTTGTAATAAGGTGTTTTGCCGCACATTGAGGTGATTGATGAGATAGACTACTGAGAGAAAAGCTTCTTCCCTAAAAAATGAGGGTAAATGATAATCATACATCATGGCCTAAGCAGTTTCCACAATATGAGGTTTTTTACAATCGACAATTTCATGCTGTTATATGATGTATGGACATGAGAATTGATGCAAGGTTCCCTTAGTTGTTAGACAACATTTGAATTATGGTCAGTAATCAATATATTCTTCCCCTTGATCTGATCTAAGCATTTGAATTTGTTACCCAAAATCATTTTCAAATTTACTTGGAATCGCTTAAAAAGTTCCATGACCTCAGATTCATATTTGATCAAGTACAAGCAAGTGTATCTAGTGCAATGATCAATAAAAGATAAGATAAAAATATCTATATCCATGCACATAATCAGTTAGAGGTCCCTAAACATCTGAGTCCACCAGTTCAAATGTTTCGAGAGTGACAATATCGCTATGCATAAAAGGAAGTTCCTTATGCTTGCCCAATTGACAACTAGTGGACAATCCGTTTATTGAATCTCTTAATGTGAGTACATATTAGATGTGAAGGAGGGGTTAAAATGATAGAGTTACTCCCGTAACAAAAGACAATACAAACTAATAAATATAATACATATATCTCAACATGTGTATAATCTTTATGGTTTTTCTTCCTTTCTTTGTTGTCTCATTCCTCATTTGTTTTTCCTTTCTTGTTACTTTTTAACCAGATATTTAGTTTTCAAATGCCAAGTAATTTCTTAGTTCTTAGATATTGATACAACCAGTCGGTTAATCAATGAAACCTTCTATGGCTCACCTGAATGCAAATTTCCTCTAGGTTCAGATCTGCTTCTTTAATAGAGAAATTTTTTAACCTTAAATTTGATAAGTGAAGCGACAGTTTATAGAAGCCATTTCAATATATCAAAAGCATAGCATGGAAATTGTTGAATTTTATATAATAAACGTAGACTCGCTCCTTATATTCTTTTGCTGAAAAATGACTAATGGATTGGTGAAGCGACAGTTCATAGAAGCCATTTCAATATATCAAAAGCATAGCATGGAAATTGTTGAATTCTATATCTTTAATAAACGTAGAATTGATCCTCATATTTCTTTTGCTGAAAAATGACGTTAATTGCATGTAAATGGATAGGTTTCATATAGTATATCAAAAGCCATTTACATGGGATCAAGAAGCCAGTCATCCATTCACCCCCAAAAACAAACAAACAAAAAGAAGAAGCCATTCATCCCATAATTCCCATTTACATGGTATATCAAAAGTCATTTACTGGGATAAAGAAGTCATTTATCCTGGTTACATGGTATATGAAAAGCAATTTATGGCTAGGTTTTGGTTTCATTAGTCAAGGCTTGATGTTTGCTTTTGGTGCATAGAAATAATTCTATAAATTGTATGCTTTGGTCACTGAATGAATGAGAATTTGCATTAAAGAATTATAGAGGGAATTCTTGTGGAAAGGCATCAATTTGGGGTTTATGTATCTTCTGATCATATTCTCCTCCGGAATTATTATTATAAGCATACTGATGATGGATTTTGATAAAAAGGTGCACTTGGTGTTTTTTCTTGGAATGAAATTTGTAGATTAGAATACAATTTTTTATATTTTTTTCTTGAGAATTTAGGTGTGGCACCAATAGGCCATCAAATAATAGAAAGTAGACTTAGGTGAGTGGGCCATGTGTGGCATAGACTTAGTACAATACCTGTTAGGAAGTGCAAGTTAATTCAAGTGGAATGCTCAAAGAGGGCAAGGAATAGGCCCAAAAGGACATGGTCGGAAGTAGTGAGAAAAGATATGAGAATTTATAGCCTCATTGAGGGTATGGGCTTTAATAGAGCAGAATGGTGGAAAAGACATTTGATGATGATGATGATTAGTGCTAGTATTACTGGGGAATTTTGTGCTTATAAATTACAATTAAAAGAGAACCAGTTCTAATTGCTGAAGTTTGAAAGATAATAGAGTATCTTGAAATCATTCCAAAGACGCCATTCACCTATATAGAATAAACTCAGGATATGTATTGACATATTTCAGTTTGTATTGGTCGATACTATGGAATGTATTTTGTTAATTTGGATAAGAAGATTTAATGATATGTTTTTTCTTGGAGATATGTATTTCTCATAACACTATGCATTGCCATATCATCAGATGTTTCCATTTACAGCTGAAGAGAATAAAATCAGGTTTTATCCCTGCAAGTTACATACTTACAGTTAAGAGCGTCTTTTTTGTTTTGGAATACTCCTAAATTTTTTAATACCTTCTATAAATATAAAAAATAAGTTTTTCTTTAGAGGAAGGAAAATTTATCGAAATGTACCTAGTTTATCTACTAAACATTTTCCCGTTTTGAATTATTCCACCTCATGGTCACGTGAATCTTGATGGGTTTTTGAAATTAGATGAAAACAAATAAGTGTTAAATAGTTCATCTCTTAGGTACATTTTGATAAATTTCCCTCAGAGAAAATGTTGTGATGTAAATGATTCATTCTTCCTTTTTGATAATAAATGTTGATTTTGACTATAAAGATGCAGTGATGTCTCTTTTTCTTGTAATGACAAGGATATAAGATTATTTATCTATGGATTACTGTTCCTAGTTACCAATAAAAAAATTAGTCCATTTAGGGACATCTGATGAAACTGGAACATTCCTGGTTTCCCGTTTCCCATAGTAAGATTACAGCTGATATACATATTTGTGTGCATTGTTTCGTCATTGGTCAAACAAACCTTCTTCATTTGCAGATCACCAGTCATCCACCACTTCCCAAAAAATTGAGAAACATGGAACAATTGCAATAAAAAAAAGAAAAAAGGAAGAAAGCCACTCATTGTTCAGGCATTGCAAAATATGGACCTCCTTTCTTGAGTTAGATTTGACTTGGCCCATTTAAATACAAACTAGGTAAGTATGGTCGGAACTTGAAAGTCACATTCCCTCCTCTAAGCCCTGTGATAATGCTTCTATTGCCAAGCAACATGCATTACTATTGTTGATTTCTTCCACAAACTAATAGAAACTGGCATCTTCTACTTGAATCTTATTCAAGATCCTTGGGGTTGTTTATCTTGCTTATGCTTTATCTGCTCTAAATATCTCACGATTTGCATTGTATTCTTGCTTCTAGTTTGAAATTTCCATCATGCTCTTCCCTTTCTAACAAAGAATCAGGCATGCTCTTGCTAAATTGGTGCTTGGAACTGAAGTCCAGTTCTACCGTTCTTATTCTCTATCTTCGAATGTTTCATTTGTTTATCTTATTCTCTATCTTCGAGTCATTGATATATATTACCTGCTGAAGGGGAATGAACAAAAATTGGAAGATGTAAGGGTAGTGGAATGATCAGAAACTTTAGGATCATAATTGATTTGTTAATAACCAAAAGTTATACCTGATTTATGTAGCCTAGAGAGGCTTTGATTTGTGAAACATTACGAAATTGACTTTGCTGGAATTTAAGGACTTGCAGGCATAGGCAGCATAAAATATCAGATTCTAATTGGAGAACAATATGGTTGTAACATTTATAAGTCATTGGATTTGATTATACTTTCCATCGATTGAAGCAAATGGATTGGGATTTTTTCTGAAATAAGTAATGTGTATTATCTCAAATGAATTGCTTGAGAAGTACAGGCAACATCCTTTTTTGGAGATGAAATACTCCATATCTATAAGATCCTTTTTTTTTTGTGTGGCTTAAGTCATCATCAAAGAAATGCAGCATATGCTAGCATGCTCAAGCTTTCCTTTATCAGATATTCATCCTCTTTTGCATGCTGCATGTATTTGAATTCAGTTTGTTTTATTATGCAATTCCACAGACATGTTACTCACAAAAAGATGAATTGCGTTTGACTATAATGATCTTATAAGGGCTGTCAGTCCTTCACTTCTCACACTTGGCAGTTTCTTAAATCACAGCATTTTACATGCTATGAAACATGGTTCTATATTGCTCCCTGCTACATGAACCTCTGTGAAATTGCTGTCTATATATGTGACGATCTTAAAGTATTTTCTACTTGTGTTTCCTATCCAAGTATCAGGAGTCTCAGCAGCACCCAGTGCACAGTGTTGATAATAAATAGATTCATTGCAACAATAAGTGTATTGCTGTTTGTCCAAAGTACCAGGAGTCTCAGCAGCACTCTGTGCACAGTGTTGATAATAAATAGATTCATTACAACAATAGATGTATTGCGGTTTGTATTAATAATACTCCATCCTATCAAGTGGGTTTTAGGCCTCACCTTTTTCATCATAGTTATATACTTCATACCTGTCCTCTGCATGCCTTTACTTTCACATCTGATCCGACATCATTCCCCCCATTTTCTTAGTATTCGGTGATTGGTGATATCTGTCCTATTACTGGTCAGGTCTTATATGGTATATCAAAGCCATTTAATTGCAGGGTCTGATATGGTAATTTTTTGCTTTCTCATCATTTCAGTTAGTTAGACTTTGTGAAACTGAAAGAAATTTATTCTTTTGGAGAACTTTACTTCAGGATAGATGCATGCTATGAATGAAGAAATAGTTGCCTTAAACAAGAGTGACACGTGAGTTGTTGTCCTTGTTACTAAAAGCAAACCTTTAGTAGTCTAGGTGGGTGCTTGAAACATACGACAGTTTTAGGTGTAAGTTGTGGCAAAAGGCTACAATCAGTTAAATAAAATGGATTATGATGAGTTAGTCCATGCAGTGGTTGAATCGAGGATCATCAAAACGGTTCTTTTCTTGATCAGGTTCATTTGATCCAAATTGGATTAGTGTGTGTACAAATTGATCTCTTTTTTGTGCATTTGAAAGAGGAAAATCTATATGGAGTGACTGCTCAGCTTTAACGATACAGAGAGAATCATGAATATGCATGTGAGTTCAAGAAGGCTCTTTATCACGTCGAATTTAGAAGAAACTACCTCTACCACAATTGTTTTGCTCTATCGAGAATCATGCAGGACATAAAAGGCACCAAAGAGATAATTGTGAAATTTATGACTTGCAGTTGGTTGTATTTCCATGCTAAGACATCTACCATTTTTCTCATGGGCTTCTGCAAGCTCAATGTGGTTAGGAATTGGATCTTCTTTCCAAATGTGACATGACTAGGTTCAAACCTTACTTCTGGGTAGGTGAATAGTAAATTAAATGTACAAGTGAAGACATGTCTTATCCAGTCTTTGGCAGATGCAGATGGTGACTAATTTCTGCTCTTTATGACGCCAGACATTACATTTGCAATTAAGTTTGAAGAGCCCAAAAACATCTGAAACCCTATCTACATGCTGCTTAGAGAATTCTTAGGTAATATAGGGGAAGAAGAGGAGATGACAAATAATACCCCAAATGACAGGCTCAAAATCGAACTAAAAAAGCTTTAGTGATGTTGATTGTACTAGAAACTCCTATATGGGATTTGCTTGTAGCCTAGGGCCTAAAGTTGAAAAATGTATGGAATGGTTTCACGATCATGTGAAAGATACATGTAGAGTTATGGATGCCTGTATTTCATGGCTGTTATCATCGTCTTCTCAGCCAAGGATTTCTGTGGGTCGACTCATATTTATTGGCAATAATGTAAGCACTAAAAGATTATCAACCCAACTTATATAATCTGTTGTGACAATGAATAGCTATTAAACTATCAACAATCTTATATTTCAGGGCAAAGCACACTGTGGCTGATAAATCAGTTTATCAAGGCTAGGGAAATGGGTAATTTAGACAGTCACTAGTACTTAAGAATGATCTGCAATGTCATTACAATGTTTAGGGTGGTCTTGTATGCATTGTATCATATTCGTGATTAGGCAATTAGTTTATAATGTTATCTTATATTAGTATATTGATGTAGTTCCAAGCTTTTGTTGCCAACCTAGACCAGGCACACACTTGCACTAGTTTATTTTGTTTTTTTGGGTAAAAAAAAAATATATATAGTTTCTTTTGTTGAGCCTAGTAATTGTTGGCCTCCATAATTGGAGCATCTTGCCATTTTATAAGTAGGGATTTATCATTTCCCTTGCATTTTCTCCAAGGAAATGTTTACTTTTGCTTGCTTAAGTATTGTCTACATTGCTTGTAAGGTTGGTTATCTTCATTCATCCTCTGAACTTGAGAAAAGCTCTTTCTATAATTATTAGTCAACCATCACATTGTCTTCCTTGCAAAGTAACAGCTTATTTAAAACCAGAGAAGGCACTTTCAAAAATTTTAAGATAAGTTGATTTTAATTTGTTTGGTTAGGTTCCAAACTACTATCAATGTCTTTTGGTGACCTTTAGGATGTGGACATTTTCTTGTTTCCCACAGGCAAATGTCTTGACCCACCATAGAGGGGGAAAGCCTGAGTTTGCTCTAGTATGTAAGCAATTGTGTAAATTATTCCCTCTTTTTTAATTGAGAGAGAGAGAGAGCATGTGATTTATTAAGCTTTGCCAAAAGATTACTCCCTCCTTTGGGTAAATTTAACCTCCCCAACTTTGAGATTTATTAAGCTTTGCCAAAAGATTACTCCCTCCTTCGGATAAATACAGGGGTAGCTATGGATCTGACCAGACCTGCGACCCAACCTCGTGTCCGGGTATGGGTCCAAATTTTGGACCCAAAAGGGTCCCAATAATATAGGTATGTGTGGGTATTCATAAATATTGCCAAAGGAATAACAAAAAAAGGGCAAAAAACACAAAAATGTATTCGATAGGGTGGTAATGGACTTGACCAAACCCAGGACCCAATGGGTGGACCCGACTTTGGGTCTAGGTATGAGTCCAAATCTTGGACCCAAAAGGTCAGCTTTGGGTCCAAAACCTGGAGCCAAACCAAATACTATTTTGGACTTGGAGCCATTGCCACCCCCTAGGTAAATACTTATCTTGGTGTAATCTTAGGACCCCAAATTTTGAGGATTTTAATCCCCAACTTTGAGATGAGATTAATTTTAAAGAAAATGATCACCTGATTTTTGGGATAGTCAAATCCAAGTAATTAGGAATTTGAAATCTACTTTTGTTCTTAGAAATACTCATCTAGTAATTGTAAAAGTAGATATCTCAAAGTTTCACACCTAAGACGGCATTTGTAAATAGGCCTTTACGCGAAGAAGTGCATAGTTTGCACCAATGTTTTGAAACCTAGAAATTTTTTATCCTGATTGGCGATGTGGATGGGAATTAGTTGGGATTGAACTACTTTTGGTATGGTATAGGACTTGGCTCGATTCCTCTTTGTAGGTTAAGCCTTGCTTTTCTTCATAGGGTCTATGCCTTAGAAACCATCCTTACAGCAATATTCCAATTTTAAATGAATGAGACGTATAACAAGATTTTCATTCCTAAATCTGGGGATATATAAGTAAAAGTATAACACGACCAAACAAGGATGTCAAAATCACCCTAACCATTGGATTTGAAATTGAATGGCGAGATGTGTTCACATTTTAAAAAAGTCTGACTTTATGGCACACCCTAAACTATCAAGAGTCATTGTATATAAAATCTAATACCTATGCGTGTCTATTGATTAGGCTCAAATCCAAGTTAACTATTATTTTTTAATTCTCAACATACCATTTTTTAATTCTCAACATACCTTAGGCACAAGGTGAGGGGTCTAGTTCACCCAAATCAGTTAAACTGTTTTGATTGAGTTAGATCTGATTTTTAAAAAACTAAAAAAAAACAAGAATAAAAAGTTTAAAAACAAAACATGTTACAAATAAAATACAAAACTTTGTTAAACAAATTGAATGATCAAACTTGTTCTAAATAATCGTTTTGACTAGCTTCTTACCAAACCCGATTTATGCTTTAAACTGAACTAACCAAGGCACTAGTCGGCATTTTAAGCAATTGGACTGATTAGTCTAGTTTTTATAATTATAACACTATGTTGTTGGATTTCACAATTACTTGTAAAGGATAGTGTTTTAAAACCCGAATCATTGGAATGAATTGTTCACCACAAATCCTATTTAGATAGTTGGATTGCATTTAAATCGGTCGAAATGGTGATCCAAAAAAATAGTTAAAATATATAAAATAAAACAAAATTAAGATAGGGGTATATAAGTTGGGGACATAATAAACCATTAAATAATCTTTATTTATATATATTATATATAGGGAATAGATGCTGTCAACTCATGAGTTGATTACTACAATGTCAGCCAATAGTCCAAATTGAATTTAGACTGAGTTAACGATCATGATTTTATTTCGTATTTGAATTTTTTTTTTTTTATAAATCCAAATTACTTGAAAATTTAGATGTATATTTTACTCATCAAGGCACACCTAATAAAAATTTATAATTTTTTTTTGTAAAATATAAATTGACCAAAATACCCCTAAAAAATTTCGATTGTATTTTGATCAATTTATATTTTTCAAATTAGTTTTTAATATTTTTGTTAGATTCTAATATTTTTTTTAAAGAATTAAGTACACTTTAAAATAATTCAAAGTGATTTGGATTTATATATAAAAAATAAAAATTTAAATAATAGAATAAAATCTAGACAC
>NW_006499905.1:2060785-2079912 GCF_000471905.2 Amborella trichopoda | reverse complement strand
AATAACGTAGTATACGTGTCGTNTCTCAACTACACTATAGATAGTGTCTACCAATAATATATATATATATATATATATATATATATATATATATATAAGGTAAGATTTTTTAAGGGAACCAGACCAAAAGTAGTACCATCTTAGATTCATTAATCTGACCAAATGCCATCCAAACACCGGGTTTTAAAACACTGAAAGGTTAAAGGATAATTATAACCTTATCAAGCAAATGGGCTTACAAGATCTAGGGGTGGCAATGGACCCGGACTTGACTTGGTTCTGGGTCTGGGTCCAAAAATTGAACCCATCGGGTTGACTCCAAGTCCAAGATTTAGACCCAAACACTATTCTAGTCTAGATCTTGATCCATGTAGACCCGAACTGATAGTGTTAGTATTTAAATAGTACTTAATACATAATATTTAAATTAATATACTATATATTTTAATAATAATATTTGTATAGATTTAACAAAATATTTAGAAATATTTTAGCATTATTTTTGTTGTTTTGGGTTGAGTCCGGGTTCGGGGTATAAAATGTCAGTAACGTCAATGTATTATATCGCCATGATGATCTACGCAGTAGTATCCAAGAAATATGTGTATTTCAGGCACTGATTAAAGACACTGAATTTGGAAGGATGCCAACCCAATCAACCCCATACCAAAAAGCGCAGATGGAAAAGCCAACCATCCCTTCATTATTCCATACGAGTCTCACATCATTCCTTTTGTCACCATATTCACAAAGACAAAACCGAATATTAAGATGAAGAACAACACCAAGTTTAAACACAACTCCATATACCCATCGCTGGAGAACTTTGCCCAAAGGTATAGAGAGACAAACTATTTGGAAAAAGCAATAAAGAACCCAAAATCATAATCCTGCTACTCTTTTGCCACCACTCCGTCTTTCCCCATTTCTCAATTTTTCTGTTCAATTTTCTCCCGCATATACACCTGCAAAGACCAAAAAGCTATGAACAGAGAGAGAAGAGTAGTTTTGCCATATTCATTTTGGAGTCTTTTTTGGTTTGGTAGGAAAAATGAAACAATTCAGTTGCTTCGGCCGATTCAGATTCGGAGAAAGACTTTAAAATATTTTAAAAAAATTAATGTTAATAAAGTATGTATTAATATATAAAAATAATAACAAATTTAAAAATAAAAAATTCAATAAAAAAAAGACAATTCTATGCTTCGACTGAAGGGGCCGAAGCTTCAACTGAAGAGGTCGAATCATACCGATGCAGGCCAAAGCACAGAATTGCCTTTGTAATAGACATTTTTGTGTTTCAGCGAATCAAACCGAGGTGGGCCAAACCGGCCCCAAAAGCAGACCAAAGGGGATGCACTAGAGCTTTGCTTCGCTTCGGTCTAGGCCGAAAATCCGAAGACTTCGGCTGAAGCGAAACGAATCTGACAACATTGGAGAAGAGAGTACGTACGTGTTTTAGACGTATGCCCGACAAACTACTTAAAAAGGAATAGCTAAGTCCATGTCCATAACTCTTGTATAAAGAGAGAGCTTTAGAGCTTTGCCCAACCAACTACTAGAACAGGAATAGACAGGAATGGTAAGTCCAAGTCCATTACTCTTGTGGAGAGAGAGACATTGTCTTAGCAGATTTTACCTAAAAGAGAGAACAGCTAAGTCCAAGTACAAATGACTATCTAGAGAGAGAACAGCAAGTCCAAGCCATAACTCTTTGAGAGAGAGACCTATAGAGAGAGAGACCTGTAGAGAGAGAGAGAGAGATTTTCAAAAGTTATGAGACCTTGTGTGCCAAGAGTACCTAAAAAGAGAAGGATTCCAAAAGAAACGAGGTGAGAGGTAACTACCTCAGAAACATAAAACAAGAAGGCTGGCCTCTTCTTCTTCATTTCACTACCAAACAATCTTCAGTTGCTGATGATGCTTCCTGTCGACCACTTGTAACTGCCATCACATCATTTATGAATAACAATTACTCATATTCTCACCAATATGCTGTCCCATATAAAGAAAAGAAAACAGTCATTTATCAAAAGTTCAAATCTCTCTTTCACACAAGGCACAATCACATAAGACCCATGTCGCTACGGGTCTCAATTGTATCAGGCCGACCAGAACTGGGTCTGAATTTGGACCCTTGAAATGGACCTGGTGGGTTAGGTCGATTGGCTCCCAGTCCATTTGACATAGACCCGACCCGGTTAGGGGCCAAGTCCAACCAATCCAGGTCTGGATCGGGTCCGTGTCCAAGTTGGACTCAATAAGGTTGGATCCACGCCCATTTACAGCCCTGCATGTCATTGCTGGTCCTCTTAAGAATGAGAGAGGAGAAAAATCAGTGCTTAAGTTTCAAATGCAGAGATGAAGGGGATAACAGAAATACTCACTGCACAAACCAGAAAGTTCGGAACTCTTTAAAACACGAAGCCTCTTCACAGTGCTCACAAACATCCTGCAAGTTTCCGAAAAAGAAGAGCTATTATGACCTCTCTTACAAATCATAATTGCATTACTATAAGATTGAGAGAGAGAATGTTCAGAATTATGCCGAAACTTCGAAATCAGTATTGAAATTTATAGAAAACTTACTCCCATGGAACATCTCCAACAAGCATTCTGTCTCCTTCATTGTCTTCATAAACTAATGTGTATTCTCCACTTCCATCCAATAAACCTCTAAGTTTTTCTCCAATTCCACTCTGAGTTGAAGAAGCACTAGAATCACTCTGAGCTGAAACACCAAAACGAATAAAGAAGAAGAACAAAAACCCATTTCATCAATCATATTGAGCAGCTCAAAATTGTAATGGGCAGCCATTTTTTACTACAAAAGAAAGGATTAGCAGTCCGGAACCTGCTAAGAGGCCTCTAAAGAGTTCATCGACTGCACCGGAGAGCTTTTCATAGCTCCTATACGCATTGAGATCCACCTTCCTTCCAATTGGTATTCCATCCATGTTTATCTTCACAAACATTCCTTTCTTGGGAGCCTCTTGTTTTTCAAGGTTTTCAGAGGAGCCATTGATGGGCTCATTGATGGGCTGTGGTTGAGGTTTTGAAGAAGTACTTGTGAGGTTCTTGCGAAAGGAGCGAATGGGAGGCCACCCCACCACTCGGCCAGCCCTGAAATTTTATGAGAAAGCGAGATTACTAGCATCGGATGGCGATGATGATCCTAAATTTTTATACATTTCTTTACAATTTTTTTAAATTATTCAAGGGACCTGAGTTGCACCAAAGTACTTAGCTAGCAAGGGGCTGAGTATGAATAACTCGGCCAAGTAGTTAAACGTTGCACAAATGCATGAATGCATATTCTAGCATATCTAATTCTAGAAAATTCAAAAGAGAATTATAGTTGTAAGAAGTTCATCTTGTTGAAAATTCAAAGAGGATTATCGTCGTAACGAGTTCATGTGGGGACTTTGTTAGTGTGGAAATTGGAAATCAATTGGGAATTAATTTAAATAGTACACTTACAAATAAGGTAAACTATCTTAGATGATCGTTAAGGTGGTCAAGTGATCTTATTTAACAAGGCAAATGCTGATTTTTAGTTCTCATTTCAACAAGATACTTCATCGAAAAAAATAAAAAATACCCAAATTGCCCCTATAAATCACTAAATAGGTAGAGGATTTACTATTAATGAAAAAATCTAATCTTTGTTGGGTGAGGTTTGTATAAGGTAGCCACCCTATATATTATACAAGGCTCACCTCTAAATTTTACAAAGAAGATGTAGTTTTCATGTCAGAACCCTTAGGATTATTTAACCATAATCATAAAATATAAAATTATAAAAAATATTTAAATGAAACATATCTATAAACGCTTGAACATAAATGATCCAGATAACTTGTCACAAGAGGCACTACTTTTAGGTTCCTTTTTCTTTTTTTATATAAATACATCACAAGGTCAAGATGATCAATAGAAATGTTTTCAAGCTTCTAAGCACTTTTTTCTACTTGATTTTTTAGGTGCTATATAAACTTTCTCCATATTTGTTATGCCGAAGTTATCAAATTCTCAAATAATCCAAATAGTAGTGATTTATAGATAAACTTTTTTCTACTTGATTTTTTAGGTGCTATATAAACTTTCTCCATATTTGTTATGCCGAAGTTATCAAATTCTCAAATAATCCAAATAGTAGTGATTTGTAGATAAAAGGAAAAGAGGAAATGACAGTGATTTATAGGGGTAATATGGTTATTTTTTAATTTCTTCAAGATAACCCATTCAAATGAAACTTAAATAGGATCATTTGACCTCCTCGATGAATTTGTAAATCAAATTTGTAAAGTGGTTAGATCATTTAATTGATAGTTCTCTATAAAAAATAAAAAATAATAATATATTTATCTTTTGCTCCAAAATAAGAATTTACCTATCCTAGTTGACATCAGTTTTTGAAAACGGGGGTGCCCACTTGTGCACTCACCATTCCAATTCCCAGCAAGTCAAAAGACAAAGAAAAGAAAAAAAAAACTGTGGAAAAGAAATAAAAAAAGTGGTCTAGATAACGACAGGATTTGAAAATCGCAAGTCCTTGAGAGTGAATGGGGCACAAAGCAACGGATCGGGTCGGAACCGGTCTAACTTGGGCCAGGGTTCGGGTTGGGTCAAGTCATTTCGAACCGGATCCAACAAGTCGGGTCGAGCATGGGTCTAAAAATAAAACTTTATTTTATATTATAATATATAGGTACATATTTTATACTTATACATACCAAGTTGGGTACCCTAACCCGACCGAATAGGGTCCAAGCTGGATAAAAACTCGGCTCCAATATGGGTTGGGTTGACACTAAACCCGTCCCATCAAGTGGTGCAGCAGAAACCGGACCAAGACCCGGTTTGGGTACCCGATTAACACCCGTACAAATAAAGCCCAATTCTATAGCCATTTGCGTCCTTTCGAAATATTCAGGACGAAGACGTCCTTGGGGAAAAGTTCTTCAGCCATTTCAATGCCGTCAAGTTCCGCGACATGGGGGTAGTTCAGTCATTTCGCCACAATGAATTAAAACACTCCATAGAAACTGCTTCGTAAACTTAAAAAAAAAGCTAAATGATTTTCTGCTCCCTCGAGAGCGTACTGTCAATTTGCTCCCTCGGGTTAGAGGGAGGGGTGCTTTTTGGTACCCAAATTTGGACGATCTAAGTTTTAGAATCCACCAACCAACATCAAAGGAAAAAAAAAAAAATTCAAATAAATTAACACTAAACAAAATAAGTCCAAATTCGAGGGCAAGATTTAGGAGTTTTAAGAACTCAACATCCAAATTTTTCCATGGAAAATCATATGATAATACTAATGTATATCCCAAATACTAATGTATATCCCAAAATTTTAGGCATGGGCGAGTTTTTTTGCACCAAACTGGGTGCCAATTAGTGTGTAAAATAAGCTGGGACCAATTGAAACATATATATCCACATATACCACAAAGTGCTTGATTAAAAAAAAATTCTCCCAAGAAGCCTTCCTACTGCAAGAGGAGATAACGTATAGTATAGACCCGCGGCAGCTTTAAAAAAAAAAAAATACCAAACTCGAAACCATGGAATAATAGTCCACTGGCGTACAATAATTTACCGTGATTAGAAAAAGGAAAAACTTTGTATAAAGTTGAATTAAAGATCTACCAAAAACATCAATAGGAAAAGGTTGTTTTAATATTGAAAAACCCCTGAATTAATATTGAATATTGAAAAAAAAAAGATTGAATCTTAAAAATAGTGCATCTTTCAACGCTTTATCCAAATAATCTATTTTCAAGATTTTCATATATTTATAAATCTACTTGATTTTAAATATTTTTGAAGTTTAAAATTTTATAATGAAGATATGAAAATAGGTTTTGAGATAATAAAAATTTTTTACGCCAAAATTACATCACATGATAAAGTTTGTAGGTGCGCCGTAATTGGATTGTTCTAAGGTTGCAACCTTATAGAAACCAACCTTATAGAAACCATACCCAAGAAAGAAGAACAGTAAAAGATTGGGTTTAAGTTGATGTTAAACCACTTATATCCACAAAACCTGAAATTTGCAGTTACCATAAATAGTTAAAAAGGTGGAAATTATTATCTTATTTTTATTTAAATTTATTTTACCTCTCTTCAGAGCTCCCCATACTTGGTTTCTTGAGATTGGATGGAGCAGATAGAACAGTTTCTCTCTCATCTCTCTTTTGTGTTTCCATTTTTGCGCTTGCTGTTTCTCTCACTAGAGTCGATGGCGAGGCCTGTTTTGATAGAAGAAAAGTTGGGGTTTTTTGGTGAAGTGATTTTTGGTAGAGAGAGAAAGCTGGCTGTTGCCGAAGTAGCCCTGCTTCTTCGCCTGAAAGCTTTTGGTTTCTCTCGCTAGTTGCTGGTTTTGATGCTACAGTGTCTTGAAAACCACGTTTTGCTCCACAAAAACTGCCATTCTTGGAAACTGGAGATGGACAATTGAGGGCCTGGTAATCACCAGGAGGACCCAGTCGAAGCTCCGTCTCCCTGGTTTTGGGCCCAAGCCTCCCCTCCTCCAAAACCCTAAAACTTTCTCTCTCTTCCTTTTCGACTCCATTTCTCTGAGAAATTTTGCCATTTTCTAGCATCATTTGAAGAAATGGAGGTGCATTCTGATTAGGATTCATTTCTCCTTCTTCGCTCATGTTGGGGGTTGGCAATTTACCTTAACAGCCGGAAAAATAAGTGGGTCACCGGAAAATTCAGGTTGGCAGTGAATATCAACGGAAAATGCACTTGGGTAATCAGAATCAGAGGAAAAGGCGAACATATAGTAACTGAAAATTCTAGCTTGCGAGTTTAAAGAGCCTAAGAAGATGAGAGGGGATTAAAATTTTCAAATGAAATAAGAATGATTGGAGAGAGAAGAATAAAACATAACAAACATGTTAACGAAGAAACCCAGACTCGGAATTTCATGGATTAAAAAACCAGAGAGAAAACCCAAATTTTCTCAGAGTCGAGAAGTACAGAACAAGTAATTAAACCCAGGTTAAGGATCCACTGCTCTTATTGGCCGGAAAACCAGTAAACGACCGGAAGCTGTCAAACCTCCAGTCTTTAGTGGCCCGGAAACTGACCACGACAGTCAGAGTAACGACATACAATAAAAGAGTTCAAAACACAGCAAAGAAACAAGACACATAAGGGAAAATGAACATATCATTCTTCGCCGGAAAAACCCATCACAGGTCGGAAGTCTTACAAAATAAGGAAAACCCAGATCAGAAGTAACAAATTTTCGCCGGAATAGCCATTAATAGACCGGAAAACAGGCGCTAGAGTTACAGAAACTATGACATAACACAAGGATTGAAAACGCAACAAAACAAAGCCAAAATCACACCAGAAAAAGCCACTAACCAAAGGCAGGAAAAACCAGAAAGCTCACAAGAAGAAGAAGAGGAGAGAGAGAGAGAGAAATGGTATTCTAGAGAGAGAGAGTACGAACTGAAATAAAACAGCAGCGAGATTCCACCTCACACCTCAAAAAACTAAACCTTTTTACGCGACGAGTTCGGCCTGCTCACGCAAGGGACACGATCGACGTGCGCATCCGAAATTTCGGTTTTCGAAATATTGGCAAGGGTTTTTTATGCACGTGTAGAAAACAAAAATTTCACCGTCAAATTTTCACCGATTTTCGCCAAATCTCGCGGTAAGTGTGGAGCAGCCAACGTAAGCGGACAAATTTGACGATGCTTTGCGTGGGTTTTCGGATAGTTTAGGGCGATAAAATTTCGTCGAAATATACTGAAACTCACTGAAATTTTGAAAAGCTTAATCATTGATATATCAGGAAAGCATGGGACGTCTCTGTTCACCAGATTTGTATGATCCGTTTTTCAGGTTTCTCTCGCTAAAACACGCAGATTCCATGATTCCTTGTCTTGAAATAACCTTTTTTTGTATCCTCCTTTTTCTAAGTTTATTTCATTATTACATTATTTTATACTGGATGAAGTTTATAAGGCTTGGGCTTTAACAAAACAAAATAAATTCTCATCTCAAATCTTCACCCGGAAAGCACCTTCGCAACATAAATATAATATAAAATCTATTTCCAACATCTACAATAAAATTTGAATGTCATTAAAATGCTATAGATATGTGAATACTTATTTTGAAGGTAAAATAAATGGTTTAGATCATTTTTTACAATATATTACTTTTAGAGTTTGAATTTTTTTTTTTTTTTACGACTCTACTTTTATGAGGTTATCCATGTAAAGATTTTTCAATGTTTAAATTGTAAATTTTGATGAGTTATAAGGTGAGGTTTTCAAAGGTTGCAGCCGTATCAAATTATTTTTCTTTTATATATATTAATATCCCTCAATAATTTATTTTATTTATTGTAAAGTCCATATCTTATTTATTTATTTATTCTAGTCGATTTTAGGTGTTCCTGCTCCCGATTCGTTAAAAAAGATCTCCACCCCATTATCTACCTTGCCTTAAAATTCTATTAAAATTTTGTTGTTTGTGATGCAAAGTGTACGGTGTGTTAAAACGGTTAAAAAACCCCATGAAAATATGAAAAATTACGATAAAATTATGACTAAGGATCAAAATACGGAGCAATTGAAGATAATAATAAAATAACACATTGAATTTATGTGGTTTATCACATATGTGACTACATCTATAAATTACAAACCAAGATTATTCATGATACCGCCGCTGCAACGGCTCTTAAAAATTGCATGATAAATCTTTCTACTGGGGTATGTCTCTGAGCAAAAGTGCATAATAATCTTATTTAATATATCAAACCCGAACTTAACCCCCCAATCCTCAAAATTAGGGCCAACGAAAAAGATAACCCAAGATCAACCTAGAATAGATATTAAGTTACATATAAATTGCATACAATACAAATTGGACAAGGTTTCTATGAGTCGTTCGACTCATTTATTAAAATGCGTCCTCTTGGATTCAAAATTTTTAGAAATGAAAATCTCAACTACGAATTTGAACAAATACATTAGGTTTGAAAATAAAACTTTGAAATCATTGATTTAAAATTTAGATAGGACATCATGTGGATGCTTAGCGTGATGTTGTAGAAGTGTGTCCCCTAACGCATGAACTACTTTCTCATACAAATTTCACGCAATTTTTAAATGAAAATTGTTTTATGCGGGCTGAACCGCATTTCTACAATACGCAGTCCAAAAGTATAAAGCATAGATGGATGCAAATACGTGGTCCATCTAAAAACAATTATAACTAACGGCCCAAATGTTTTTTTAATATAATTATTATTTCTAGTTTTTTATTTTATTTATTTTTCATATTCATGATCTCCATGTCAATAGTAAATTTACGTTAATCCAAAGTAATTTGTAATTAAAGATACGGATAACTTTGAATAATAATAACAATAATAAGAACACGAGACCTTGTTTGGAAGGATTTTTCTATTTTAAGGAACACACGACCATTATGATAAAATTATTGTGATTTATTGATAACATTGTCGAAGGAAAGAGAAAAATCTTGTAGTTTGGCAAACTTTGTTGTCATGCTCAAGTCATCCAAAAAGCCCCCTGTTTTTGAGACAGGATTGGATTCTTTGAACAAACAATGAACACAACCCCAATACGCAAAATTCTTGAGAAGTTCAAATAGATTCAGCCATAAATAAGAACTTGTTTTTGGTTTACATTTTAATTTCATTTGGTCGGTTAGTTAGGCCCCCCAACAGTGGACTTTGTGTTGAAGTCCTTGTGCCCTAACGACCAAACCAAGATTATGAAAGCTTGATTAAGGTTGAACTGAACTTCATTATTATTCCAACCTATATTTGCATTTTCAAATGTTAGTTGATATTTCACTCTAATCCACTGTATAATCTAGGGTTAAGATCTAAACTATTAACATCTCACCCATAATTTTTTTTATCGAATTTCAAATATCTTTATCAAATTACACCTAGGATAAATTGGCAAGTAGTTCAACTCTTGCGTGTATTTTTGGTAAATTTCTAAAAAATGCTACTATTAAATATTAAAAATAATAAGAAATTAGGAGAAATCCATTAAATTACAAACATGCCCACAAAAACAACGGAAACGATGAGGAACTGCATAGCAAAATAGCCTCTTTTGTTTTTTCTTTTTTCTTTTTTTATGGTTAGAAATCTGTCAAGACTAAACTAGTTATGGGATGATATGGGTCTCAACCCGTTTCCCCATGGACCCCTATGTATATTTTTTTTTTTTGCTTTAAAGCTTATCTAATGTTTTTTTTAAGTCCCTTCTAAATTCTCAATCGAATAAACCCCTATTTTAATTTTTATTTTACTTTATTTGTTTTTCAATATTTTCACTGATTCCGACCGATTTGGACCTGATGTGAATCACCGATCTAGCGATCCAATATATTTTTATGGATGGAAGATATGTTCCACCGATAAAGATAGAGGGCACAAACATCGTTTCTCTACCTCGTCCTTCGATTTTTTTTGGATCCTTTTAATTTCGATATAACAAACAAAGAAATAATTCAGAAACAGGACTCGAACCCATGAAACACCACCAGTAAAACTCGGCAAGCTCAATTGGAAATATCGGCGATTAATTTCTTACCATGGTTAAGAGCATAACCAGAGACTCTGGTTAATAATTAACCCGTGGTCAGCTAGTCTCCTCGGTTGGACACTGAGAGACGCATGCTGCTCCCCCGTATCACGCAGGTATCGCCACGTGTCATATTTAAAGGAAGCCACGTATTCCTGTTTCAGCTGTGGGCCCCGGTTGCCTGGAAGTGCGCGCGTGCTTCCCCGTGATCCTTTTCGGGCACGCGACATGCTCGACGTTTAACGGCTTGTCTCCTTCTCCGCCCGCTTCTTTCGTTAACTTTTCGTTTCTTTTTCTGATTTCGGTCTTTTTTGATTCGGCGATGACATTTTTACCGGAGAATGGGTGATAGTGGACCTGTATTACATGTTTAGCCTTTTCATTATAGATTTGAAAATCACCTAGCCAACTTAGAGTATATAGGAGATTTGATATTTTTTTTAATTTTTTATATAACGTTGTAATAGAGCTAAAAAATGACATAGGGGTAAGCCTAAAAAGACATATTTAAAAGTAGCGAGAAAAAATATGAAACTTATTATCTCAATTAGGGTAAGACCCTCGATAGAACAAATAGTATATCGGAATTTATGTATAGCCCGAGCATGCATCATGCATTGAGAGTTTGTATTTGGACTCATGGTGTCTAAGTCTTGTCAGAGCTTTAGTAACATGTATGCCAGTTGGTGGGACGAAGGAACAAAGGTCATGAAAATAGCACCAGATGCAACTTTTTCTCGAATGAAGTGATAATCAACTTCCATGTGTTTAGTACGACCATGTAATATAGGATTTGTGGCTAGTCGCATAGTACTTTGATTATCACATGCTATAATGGTTGGTTTAATTGTGGAAACACCAATTTCCTTAAGAAACATGCAAAACCAAGTAATTTCTGCCTCGATAATACTCATTGCTCTATATTCTGACTCAATACTAGATTTTGATACTGAAGCCTGCTTTTTGCTACTTCAAGAAATGAGACTATTTCTCAAAAAGATACAAAATCTTGTAATGGACCTATAATCATTAAGGCACCCTGCCCAATCTGCATCATAGTACGTTTTGAGATCAGGTGAACTAGATGAAGTATAAAATAAGCCATTATGTATATAACTCTTTAAATACCTCAAAATCCTTTTAGTGGCTTCCCAATGAGGTTGTCGGGGTGCTTGCATAAATTGACATACTGTATTCACTGCGTAAGCAATATCAAAACGAGTGAATGTGAGATATTTAAGATTACCGACGACACTTTTGTACAATGAAGGATTAGGTAACAACACCCCTTCTTCAATCCGTAACTTCTTATTTATTTCAGCTGGGGTGGAAATAGGCTTGCTTCCCAACATCTTTGCTTTAGAGAGAAAATAAAAAATATACTTATGTTGGCTAAGCACAATCTGATTGATGAATTTCAATACCCAAAAAATATTTCAGTTCTCCAAGATCCTTCATCTCAAAGTTCAATTTCAATGATGTCTTAAGATGTTCAATGCTTTTAAGATCATTTCTAGTAACAATGACGTCATCCACATAATTAGGAGGAGGATAATACTTGAATATGATCTTTTTTAAAATAATGAGTAATTAATCTTGCTTATTTATAACCAATACTATGAAGTTGATAGTTGAAGTTCTCAAACCATACTTGAGGAGCTGGCTCGAGTTTATAAATTGCCTTTTTTAATTTGTAGACATGATGTGGTCGTGAGGTATCTTCAAATCCTTTGGATTGTTGCATATACACTTTTTCTTTCAAATCGCCATGAAGAAATGCATTTTTCACATCAAATGGATGGAGTTTCCAATTAAACATAGATGATAGAACCAGAATGCATCGAATAGTGGGTGCCTTCACAACTGAACTAAATGTCTCATTATATATATATATATATATAACCGTGGGTGAGATGAATAAATCAATACAAGAGAGGCGTTCTCTTCTGCTCTCTCCATCCTCTCTAGGGCTTCTGTATTCCATCATGGTTTCAGAGCGATCTTGAAGGGGACCAGTTACTCTCTCCTCAAAGACACGATCTAGGTGATTTAGAGCCCAATTCCGATTTTTGAAACAATGTACAAAGAGTTTAGACACCTGATATCTAGGTGTGCTTGATCTACAGAAGTTCAAGCGATCGAAACGTATGAATGGTGGTTCAAAAATGGGGAAAAAATTAGAAGCCTTCCCCTCCATGCCCCATAGAACATAAAAGCAGTGTTAGAAAACAACATAAAAGCAGTGTTAGAAAACATGAACCCGGAACGGAATCCAGCCATAGGGTCAGTCTTGGTAACAGCCGTAATTGGGTGGTCTCTGACTCCTAGTGGGGCTAAAACAGGGTTAGAAAAATATATATATAAAAAATCAATAAATTCTAAAAAATATGTAAAGCAGGTTTATAGTATAATTAAATAAGGGTGTGGTTTTTATAAGGTTGCAACCTTAAACAATTCAATTAAAGCGCATATTCAAATTTGATCATAATATATTATTTTGATGTAAAATATTTTTAGGATTATCTTAAAATCTATTTTTATATCTAATTATAAAATTTTAAACTCAAAAAATGGTTAAAATCAAGTAGATCTACAAACATATGAAAATTTAAAAAATGGATGGTCTAGATAATGTGTTGTAAGACGCACTATTTTTGGGACTCAAAATCCAATTTTCTTTCATAATCATACATCCCGATGTCGAGATGCTCAATTAGAGGGTTTTCAACATTCAAATAATATTTTCCAATGTATTTTTGAGATGCATCCGTAGTTCTACATTTTAAGGTTGCAACTTTATATAAACTTTTTCCATTAAATAAAATACATCCAAACGAGATTACAAAAGTATTGAAAAAATGGATTTTGAAAAATATAAGTACTCATGATCAAATACTTCTCAATCTTTTCTCAAACAATAGAAAACATTAAAAAAACTATTACAAAGAAATTTCTTTTCTTTTTTTTTAATTTGTTTAAGTTAGGGTGGTCACGCTGTGACCAGCCTAACCGGCCATAGCCAGTTCGGTTTGAACCGGCCGGTTTTGCGGGCAGGGCATAAAAGTTTCAACTTCGAAAGCCAAAAGTTTTGCAATGGAACGCACACAGTATCTCTCTCTAACTTGTTCCTTATCTCTCTCTACCTTCCATTAACTCTCTCAACCCCAACCCTAGAGAGGGATGGGAGGCCTTGCTATCTCTCGCTCTATCTTCCCTCGCTTTTCAATTACGCCAAAAGATTTCCTAGTCCTGCAGGAGAATACTATCTATTTACTCCCTTAAGCAAAAATTTTATATTCCCTTAAGCAAAGTTTTAGATCTCAAATTTGAGAATGTGATCTCTACGACCCATCAAATAATCTGAGCAATTTTTTTTGGAATAAACTTTCTATATATTGGAAAATTTTAATGCCTCAAGATTGAATGGGGAGCATCTAATTTTTGAAGGGCTACATCTAAGTGTTACAATATTTAAAATTCAAATATGTTTCTTTTAAAAATGATCATCTTCCCAAAAGTTTTGACTAAAAACATAAACCTACCCTGGTGTTTTGATCGAGGGAGTAGATGCACAACACATGCTCCCACGGGAGCACAGATATGTACTCTTGGATTAAAGCTCAAACTTCAAATTTTTTATTTTAAAAGTCACAAAGCAAACTTACCCAAAAAAAAAAAAGGTCACATAAAAAAGATACGAGGATTTTATTATGCATGGGCATATGTCAAACAGATCTGCTCTACCCGTATTTTTTAATAAATTTAAATTAGAGGATTACATTTTGAAAGTGTTAATTGGAGGTGTGAGAATTGGGTGTGGGGATGCTACCACTTCCAATCCCTTTCTTAAAAACAATGAAGAGAGAGACAGTGCTCGCTAGAGATAGAAAGGTAGTTTTATGGAGAGGCAGCAAGCTTAAACGGCTCTCTAGAGAGGAGAGCTTGTTGGTCATCAAGGGAAGGAGAAAAAAAGAGAATTGGTGTCGTCTAAACTCTGGAGAGAGAGAAAGAAAGAGAGAGAGACATTGGACGAGGAGAAAAGTATCTTGGTTTTGTAATTAATTCTATGGTCAAATTGACATATTTTTTGATATCGACCCACTGCCTTGTTACTTTTGCTCATCCGGTTTTTCCTCCTTTCCATTTGTGGAGATAGGTAAAGCATATACAGATCAAACCAGATGATGTTGATCCTTATAGTGACCCATAGTTTTGATGTGTAACAGCGACTGTATCCCCGTTGGTCTTTAGGAATTCTGTGTCCTTGAAATCAAGGATGTAACGTACAAGTTCTCGCTCAAGATGGTGCACATGGTTTTCTAAATATTAAGTAGACGAGAGCAATAATCCAATGCAACGGTTGTATTATAGTATAATGCACAGACGTTTTGAGAAAACTATGTTTGTGCTATTGGTATGACCCCAAAATTTGCGCATACACTCTCTTCATCTCAATAAATAATCTCCTAGAAAAAAAACGTTCAATTTGAACTCTAGATATGATCAAAATGTATCCCCTCCAAAAACGAATCTAGACTATTTATTTTATGAATTTCAAGACCTTAGCCTTTATAAACTCAAAATCATTTTTTATTTTTTAACTTTGTTCATGATAATAAAGCCATCCAAAAAAAATTAGAGACGAAAAAAATCCTTCGAAGGCCTAGATCTAAGAGTCCTAATCTTTTTGGATTTCTATTTCATTTAGGAAACTTATTAATTATTAATATAAATCTCACATAATAAGAAAATATCTCAATCCCACATAATAAGATAATATCTCAATCCCACACAATAAGGGAATATCTCATTCCCACATAATTTGGGAATATCTCAATTCCACATAATATGAGATTTTCGTATATGGGTGATTTTGGATAGCACCGAATCCAACAATCTCCACATTGATATTAAAATCATCTGCTCACCATGCCAACATCTGTTGGATAGCTTCATAAATTTTCATCTTTTGTCAAATAAATTTATTCATCATTCTTGCTGAAAAATAGTGATGCCATCAAATTTCTTCACCTTGTACCTTGCATGCGAAACTTTTACTGCCATACCGAAAACTCCAAAACTAGGCTTTGATACCACTTGTTGTGTGCGAAAGCTCTAAATCTGGTAGATTAATATTTGGCAAATAAAGCACGAGATATAAAGTATGAAACACATAACACAAGAATACAAAGATTTACATAGTTCACCCTAGAAGTGTTACAACCACATGCACGACAAATTGAAATCCATTATTACATTAAAGATTTTGGAATATAGAGTTATCTCTCTAAATATCGACAAAAATTGAAATCGAGCAAACCTTTTTAAATTACTCGTTCTTCATTTTCTTTACTTTTGGCAACCATTATTGACAATACCAGATAAAGATGCAATAGCAACTAGAAACTGACTTTCTCTCATGAGAGCTACACAAAACTGACTTCTCTCTAACTAAACAAAAAACCACCCAAAATCTCTATAGAACCGCTTCTATACAAAAAATCATCCTCTCAATCTTGAGGAGTGTACAAGAGGCACAATTACAATGTTTATCTCTATTTGAAGCTCTCTTTTTTTAAGATGAAACCTTGAATCTTATGCATATGAGGCCATGCCCCCCTATTCTTAGAGGAAACCACAATTCTCATATGATTACTTAAATAGGACACACAAATTCTCTATACTTTCATTCGAAATATATAAAATTAGGAGTCTATATTAAATAGAAAACTTCTTATATATCTTACATATATCTTAAAACCAAGAGATATATCCAAGAGTCCTAATCCTTTTGGATTTCTATTTTCTTTAGGAAACTTATCAACATCAATCTCAATCCTACATAAACTGAGATTTTCTAATGTGGGTGATTTTGGATATCATCAAATCCAACAATCTCCACCTTGATATCAAAATATCATGCTCACCATGCTAACATCTATTGGATAGCTTCATAAATTCTTCATCTTTTGCCACATAAATTTATTCATCATTCTTTCTGAAAAATAGTGTTACCCATCAAAAATTTTCACCTCGAACTTTGTATTCAAAAAATTTACTGCCATACTGAAAATCCCAAATCAGGCACTGATACTACTTATTATATGCAGAAGCTCTAAACTCGATGGGTTGATTTTTGGCAAATAAAATATGATAAATAAAACATAAAACACATACCATAAGAATACAAAGATTTACGTGGTTCACCCCAAGAAGGGCTATATCCACGGGCACGACAAACTGAAATCCACTATACCAATGAAAGTTAGATTAAAGATATTAGAAATAGAGCTACCTCTATAACCCTTGACAAAAACCAAGTCGAGCAAACCCTTTTATACCACTCGCCCTTCCTACTCTTTACTTTTGGCAACTAGTACCGAAACTCCAGATAGAGACGCAAGAGCAACGAGAAACTGACTTTCTCTCTAACTAAAAAGGAAACAACCCAAAATCTCTATGAGAACCGCTTCTCTACAAAAACCGCTTCTCTACAAGAAACAAGCCTCTCAATTTTAAGAGTCTAGAAGGGGCACTATCATAATGTTTCTCTCCATAGTAAGTTCTCTTCTCTTTAAGAGGAGACCTTACATCTTATGCACAGGAGGTCTGCCCCCCCCTCTCTCTCTAGAGGAAACCACAATTTCCATATAGTAACCCAAATAGGGCATACAAATTCTCTGCACTTTCATCTCAAATATATAAACTTAGGAGTCCATACTAAATAGGAAACTTTTTATAGATCTCACTCATACCTTAAAACCAAGAGATATATCTAAGAGTCCTAATTTTATTGGATTTCTATTTTCTTTAGAAAGCGTACCAATATCAATCTCAATCCTACATAATATGGGATTTTCTAATGTGGGTGATTTTGGATATCACAAAATCCAACAATATCAACAAATCAAATTTGATAAATAAAATAAAAATAGAAACACGTCATAATTACATGTCTTTGTGTCATTCGTCTTGAATGAGTTACATCTACAATCTCGACAAGACAAAATCCACTATCATAATGAAGATTATAGTTTTATATTACAATATATACTCATCTCTTTAAATGTATAGTAAAAGTCCTGGCAAAGCAAACAGTGCAGATCAATCGCTCTTTCTGACAACTGCACTGCTACCGGAAAAACAACCATGAGAGCAATCAAAAGATTGATAGACTTTTTCTCTCTACAAGGGGAAATTAATTTAAACCAAATCCTTATAAGAATATTGTCTCTTTAATTGACTCTCTTAGAGACATCTCTTTTTTGGAGATCCTTTCGTATGACCCTAAATGAGCGACTCGAATGGCTAAGAGCATTGTGTCCTCCATGACCCCCTTACATAAAAGATCAATGGAGTTTCTTTATTTCTTTCTTGTCTATTTTTCATCTTACTTGAATACGATTGTACCCTTAATATTTTTTAAAAAATAGGAGTGATAATATTAGATATTACCAAACCCTACTATCTCCACTGTCCACCGTAGGTATGAATCACACTAAAAAATCAAGATCTGTGAGAGATTTGCACCATCTATTATCAATGGATGGTGCAAATGTCAAGTAACACAATTCAACTACTGCATTTCTTACCCCACAATTTGTACTTTCTAAGCGTCCTCCCCCCAACACTTTTGACACCAAATTATTAACCTCGACATTATTTTCCTTCGCAACTACCCCTCAAGTAAAAAGTGAATTTTTTTATACAAATAAATTTTTTTTTAAGATTGAACAAAGACCTTCCAATTTTTAAAATATCAAATCCGAGTGCTTAAGAACAAATTCATAATCCAAATATTACTAAATGAAAAACTATCTAGCGATTTTTAGGACATGCAAAAAATTCAGATAAAAAAACTCTTAGATAGCTCCCAGCACCTAAGATTAAAGAGAGACTGCCCAGTTTTTCGAATATCAAATCTAAGTGCTGAAGAATAAATTCTGACTCCAGATATTATTTTATGAAAAATTTATCTAGTGATCTTTAGGGGATCAAAAGATTTTAGATTGAGTTAAATACTCCTAAATAGCTCCTACCACCGAATAAATAAACATATAGTGTGATCCTGCGGGAGCATGCTACTGGGCTCAAGTGAAAATGACCATAAAGCTTGAAAGGGTACATTTTGGCTAGCTATTCTTTAGATAAGGTGGGAGAGTGGGGCCCATGCAATGGACGGTTCAGATTCATGCTAACCATGACCGCTTTCATTGTGAACCGCCCACTTGAGAATCGAGGCCCTAGGACCCACAATCCCAGTTGTGGTATACAAGTGTCAAGGTTATCAAGCACTCAGAAGTCACAAAGTGGTCTTTGTAGGGTTCTTCATGATTAGAACCCTGAAAGATTATTCCCATCCTTTGCATTTGCACTCTTTTTCTTCCCTTTAATTATTTAAGAGAGAGAGAGAGAGAGAGAGGAGGAAGAGTGGTACGTTAGGAGGGAGACTAAGTTTAAAGTTTTAGACTAAGTTAAGGGTAGGTAAAGTTAAACGAACGAAACGACCAAACTAAA
>NW_006499905.1:2039318-2057076 GCF_000471905.2 Amborella trichopoda | reverse complement strand
ATATAACGAACAAAAAAGTCATCTGGAAAGGACTCTGCATGACACCCGATGGAAATTGCATTGAAGATAAATATTTATACAATATAAGACTATACGTATGAAACTGTAAGTAATAAAAAAAAAAAACAGGTTGATGTAAGCATAAATAAAGCATGAGCTTGTCCACAACAAAATGATGTGCATTTGAACTATTGATTGAATTGAAACTATTTACCTTTCCGCTCGGCTCAGTAGAAGAAACACATATAAGAGATAAAATATTGACAAGGTATCAATCACGAGTTCAGTGGTAGCTTAGAATAATAATCTTTGTTGGCTCATGAAACACGATTTGAAATGATTTTTGGCAGCAATTTAATTTAGTTATTAACATTTTGGGATACCAAAATCACTGTAAAGAGCACGAACCTCCACTAAGAATCGGGGGTAAGTCATAATAACACTGCCATGATGGTGGTGGGGACGTTTATCGTGGAACCCAACTTACGGACCAAATACATTGAGCTTATCCAGAGCCAGGTGATCGGATCCTCGAGCCCAAGTACGAGCCCATAAGCACCAAGTTCAGGTCCTTCGGAGTCCAATTTTTGTAGCTGGATCCATGTTAGAAAAATCGAGCGATCTAACCAGTAAACGTGCGGTTCCGGTTTAGGGCAGTTTTGATGATCGATCGGTATTTTAAAAAAGAAATTTAACATATATATATATATAAAATCTCAAAAATAAGGAATTTGATTTGTAATATATTTTTTAATATTCTTTACATTATGGTAAAGATTAGAAATTGTTTTGGTCATTAATACTCACTTCTATGTTTTTCTATCTTTTTCAAAAAAATTTAAAAATACCTTTAGGCACCTTTAAAATCCATTTTTTTCATGAATTTTCAACTTCATTTGAATGTGTTTTGTTTTAATTATTCTTTATATGCTTTTCATAGTTTAGTATTTTTTTTTTTATCTATTTTTATTTTTGCAACAGTGTTTTAACTGTCCCGGGACTTGCCTGTTTAGAACAGTTGAATCAGCCGGTTTATCGGCTAGACCAGTTAAACCACTTACGCCCCATGTCTGCTTTGATCTTACAAACACTGAGGTGGATAATTTTGTGGAGGTGAAGAGTTGGATCTCTTTTGGCCTTTGTTGTAGAGAGAAAAAGGGTGAAAGAGAGAGGAATAAGAAAAATAAGATATTTTTGGATCAATTCTCACAAGGGTGAAAAAATAAAACTCAGGTAGGGTTATATGAATTGTATTTTTGTGGCATGACCACACTAAATCTACACTAACATGTAATGAAAATTTCAGACAGATATTATACATGGAATTCATAGTTTTATATTATATTATTGAGTTATAATTAAATAGTGAACATGTTGCAAGAATAAAAAAGACCTATCCCTAAAAAAAATCATGGAGCAAATGATCTTCAAATATAGAGAATATAATTTGAACTTTATAGAATTAATCATCATCATCGTGAGAGCTTTTTCCATGAATCCAAAATATAGAATTAATACTTCTTTTAATTTCCTTTAACTTTTAAAGCTCTATAAATTTTTCAGGATAAGTGAATCTTAGCAAGGAAGATAAGCATAAGTTATCAAGGGAGTCATTTGGGCGTAGAGTGGCGAAAATTTCTAGGGAATCTATTACATTTTGAGTGCTATGTAATTAAATCAATTAAAATGGAGGCACCAATCACAAAACATAAAAACCTAATGAGTGACACATAAATCCTAATACCCGAAAAAAATTTGGATTGGAAAATGTTTGAAGTGGATTGCAACACTATCATATTAAGTAAAAAGCCTCATCTCAAAACTCAAGAAATGGTAGTTCTAGTGGCAAAACCTTCGAATCGATTATTTTGGCCTTTACCATTATGGAAGTAAGAAAAAAAATAAGATTCAAGCTTTAAAAATAGTGTATATTACAACACATTATCTGACCGTTCATTTTGCCCTAAAAATTAGTACTAATAAATCCATAAGATCTTACATTTTTTTAGTTTCAAATTTCATAATCGGAGTTGAAATTTGGTTTTAGAGCTAGCATAAATATTTATGATGCCCAAAAGACGTTCCAGATAAAGATTAGAGTTGAGGCTTTACTTTATTTTCATAGTTAGGATTTGAAGTATAAAGAAATGCTCAGTGGTGTTCGTGCACAGCCTTCCTAAGCCTCTATATGCCTCAGTATCATAGTCTCTCTCACACTCTCTACCTAGTTTTCGGCGATCTCAAGCTCTAGTTTGATTTCAAAGAACTCGTTATTGGGTCTTTGTTTCTTGTGGTTTTTTTTTTCCAATTAAATAATATTTTTAGTTTTTAGTTCATAAAAATTTCATGTTTTATACTAATTTAGGCAATCTCAAGCTCTGTAGTGTTTGAAAACCCGGATCGATAAGGTGAATTGGTTGAGAGTTGGTCGATAAAAATTTCTTTTTTAAAAAAATTTAGTTTTCTAGTAGAACTAGCTGGTTCACTGGCATAACTGGCCGGGTCCATCAGAGTTGGACAAAATTGGGTCTGTCATCATCATATATCGATTTGGATATGGCAGTTTCAAGTTTGGATATTGATGTGTCTCCCTTTTTCTTTTTCTTTTTTTTGTTTTTGGGTAGTTCGATAGGGAATAGGTCTCTTACGTGTGGTAGGAATAAAACTCAAGACATTTTGTTGTGGCACCGTGTCACGCTGATACCCCCAAACATTTGTTGATGCATATCATAATGTAACATACACAAATGGCGTATGATATAAGTTCCAAAAAATAAAAAAATGGTGTACCAATGTTCCAAAAAATGGGCGGTGAGGAACAAACATATCTTAACAAATATATGACACTATGATCTACGACATGATTATTCAGATATTTAGTCGTTGGAATGAAAGGTAGATGGCACAACAGGGCACCATAAAACCACTTGCGCATTAGAGGCATATAATATCCTTTCCCATATCTCTAAGGACTCATTGGGAAATATCTTCGTAAAAGTATTTTCACATAAAAAAAACTCCCTACGTAAATAAGTAGCATAATTACTGTGGAAAAACTCCCCACCTAATCCCCCATCTAATCACATGAATGAGCTCTTTGATGCAAAAACACTTTATGAAAATATTTTCATGCATATAAAATGTGCCCTAAAGCATTAGTACTCATCAAAAAACTCTTAGAATATAGAATATTTGGATATGAACAAGTCATACAAGTACAAGAAAAAAGGGAAATTTGTGTAATTTATCCAAAAGCCATAAAGTACTGGCCATGTCTTTTTCAAAACTTGCAATCTCCTCTATATCTTAAAAAAGGGAAAGGTTATAAAGTGGTGGCCAAACTTTTGTCGGAAAAGGATGTTTTATAGTGTGAAATCTTGAAATTCGTGATCTCGACCATGACAATTATAATTTTTTTTTTAAAAATCAAGCGTTAAACATAATGCATTTTAATATGGGTGTGGTTTCTATACGGTTGCAACTTTAAACAATCCAATTAAGACGCACATCTAAATTTTATCATAACGTATAATTTTGGTGTAAATTTTTTTTAGGATTATTTGAAAATATATTTTTATACCTAATTATAAAATTTTAAACTTTAAAAATGGTTAAAATCAAGTAGATCTATAAACATATGGATATCTTGAAAATGGACAGTCTAGATAACGTGCTACAAGATGCATTATTTTTACGACTCAAAATCTTTTTTTCTTTTTATATTCATATATCTAGATGTTGAGATGATTAATTAGAAGGTTTTTCAACATTAAAACAACATTTTCCAATGGATTTTTGAGGCGCATTTGTAATTCTATATTTTAAGGTTGCAACTTTATATAAATTTTTTCCTTTTAATATATATCTAGATCGTCAATTTTCAAATGTTCAGCAATCCAAGGATAATGATCTCATGCAATAGTTGTATAATAGTATAATGCAACTACATTAAAAACCATATGAGAAACATTTGTTTGACACGAATATTTAAATGTGCACTCTTTTCAGTCTAAAGAACAACCACAAAATTTTTTTTTTTGAAAAAATATCGTAGAAATGGTTTTTCCAGCCCAATTAATATAAACCATCCATTTTAGTGAGATGGTTAGATATACTCCTCAAAAGGATTTTTTTATTCCCAACATTTTTATATAGCGTTATCATAATTAGATTAATAATGCTAAAAAAGAAAAAAGTGATTTTGAATTTTTCAAGGCCTAGATCTTGAAATTCACTAAATAGACAATCAAGATTCATTGTTGGAAGGTACTAATTTTGACCATATATAAGGTGTAAATTGAAAAAAAAAATTCCGTAGGATTGATTATGAGGATGAATAAAATGTGTGTGCAAAATTTAAGGTCATACAAATGCCAAAAACATGATTATCTAGAAATGTAGTTGCATTATACTATGATACAACCGTTGCATGAAATCATTGCCCATTCATTAGACTTGCATTAGTTTTGGATATTAAATTACGCAATGAACGAGGGGTGTGAGGGTTTCCACATGAAAGCTGCAGTTTCAAGGTGCGGCTTTAATTTTTATCGTAAAGCTGCGACTTTACGCTAACCACATCCTTTAGAAAATGGATTAAGCAAAAACAATTAATAAGAATGTGATGGGTAGAGCGGCCCTTAGCCACTGTTTTCTCTATCTTTTATTCCCTTGCACACTCTAATACATGATTACATCAATAATTAGTCAAGGCTCAAGAAAGAGAGAGAGAAGAGACAGAGATGTTTTTTATTCCCTTGCACAATCTAATACATGATTACATCAGTAATTAGTCAAGACTCAAGACAGGAAGAGAGAGAGAGAGCAGTTGAAATACATTTTGGTCAGTAGAGAAGTCATTGTAATTGACTTTTGATGACACAACTAACACTATGGATCACCTCCAAATTACCATACATGATTCTAGATAAGTATCACAATTAATTATAGCACTTGGATAAATATCACAATTAATTATAGCACTTTCTATGTAGGAAAATCATTTACATGAAAGACCCTCACACCTATAAATAAATCAGGTATGTAATCATAATGGAGGAGACAATCTGATGCAGCACATAATAGGATGCAAATATGAAAATAAAAAAATATAGTATTTGCAAATTCCCTCCTCAAATTCAAAATTTTGTTTGTTTTTTATTTTCTTGGGTGAATCATTGGGGAGAGGGCCCCTACCCATAGTAGGAATTGAGCCTAAGATATAGCGTCGCAAATCATCAAGCGCTAATCAATTAAGCTCGAGCTCTTTGCTTAAATTTTATTAGTTTTCCAGTTAAAAAGGCGGGGCCTTGTAGTTATTTAAATTGAAATTAATACAGCATTAAATTTTGACCAGATGAATGAATTCAAATGGATTTGATCAAAGTGGCCCCATGGCCTCGCCAGTCCGGCTGCAATCTTATTCTAGGAATGGGAAGGAGAATTGGTCCTACCAACACTTGATTAATCTACTCTTTTTAATAGGTTTAGTGGAAACCAAGATCAATGCCATTTTGACATTATAGTGAAATGGCACAAAATCACTCACATTTCATTATAATTTGTACTTTTTTCTACCGATTATTTTAATTCTTGAAAGATCGTTAAACCTGCATTAGTTTGGAAGCTTCAAATTCATGGATCTAATTAGAAATGGAATTACATAGATTTGACTGTTTAGAGTCGTGATTTAGAAAACTTTGATGAAACATGAGTCTAAAGATGCACCAAACACCTTTCTTTTTTTGTAAAATCAAATAGTAAATTTATTAGGATTAGTGCAACAATAGAATAAAGGAATAAACCAAAGGACTTCATACTCCCACAATAGCATACTGTTCATTTACTCCCTCGGGTAAAATCTAATATAAGGGTTATTTTAGGACTCCAAATTTTGAGGATGTAACCCCTTCCACCCATAGATTAATTTCAATAAAAGAAACTTGCAAATTGCTCACTTTTTGCCTTTGAAAGAAATAATGTATCAAGATTGAACAAAGACTATCCAATTTTTGGATGATGAGATCTAAGTGTTATCAAACTCAAAATTCATTTTTTTTTCTTTTAAAAATAATCAGTTGAGGATCCCTCGGTAGTTTGGTAAATTTCAGAATGAATAAAACGTCCCAAGTAGGTCATTATGCTCCTGCAGGCGCATAGCATACGTAAAGAATAAAAGAGATCAAAACATTTAACCTTAGGAGCAATTGGCTGCTCATCTTTCTGATGGTCCATCAAACAGTAGAAGTGGCTATATTAGATTTACAATAAGAACAATGGGTGGATGATAATAACAATAATGGTAATAATAATAAGTGAGGGGTTAAAACCATTTCCTAGACTTGTGCCCCAATCTTATATTGAATTTAATTAAAGGAAAAGTTTATGGTGCATTAGCGGACAGAGGAGTCCACCTAGCTTTCTATGGATTTAGAACATAAAATCTTTCAAATACAAATATTAGGTCATCATCAGAGTCTTTTCTCATAGTATTTGGGGCTAGCGAATAGAAACTTTAGGTACTAATTGGAAAGCCGAAAGGCTAAAATACAGTTTGCTCAATTTCAGTAATTTTATGCCAAAGTTCATCTTTTGTGGGTGTTTTTTCTATATTCTAGTTTTGCCAGACATTAGACCTTTTTTTTTTTCTTTTTTTTTTTTATGGCTTTTGAGATAATCCTATGCCTCAAATATCCGATCGATCTATTTCTAGGGCAGTCCAATATTAAAAACTTCATAACGCCCCATATTTGGCATTTTTCTTATTGTACTAGTACAATTTTGAGACATTAAATCACACTAAAAATCTAAAAAAAATAAAGAACTGTGGCGGTCTAATATCTCTAATTTCGGGTGGCCCCTTATACCCTTTCTACCAACTCTTAACACTTAGTTGCGAATAGATCCATGTGGATACACTATGCATGCGGGCCCATCCAAACATAGCTCACATGCACCCATATTCCATGTGAGCATCTATCCATTCATATAGAGCGCACACACATGGATGAACACTCACAAGCACAGTCTATGCACGTGGATCAACTAATAGTGTTAAGACTTGAGAGATGTTAAAAAGAAAATAAGGAGCGGTCCGATGTCAAAGATCTTGAACTCCTTAATATCGAACCGTCTTTTTTTTTTTTTAGATTTTCCATGTGGTTTGATATCTTCAACATCTAATTGGCATGATTCAAAGAAAAAAAAAAGAAAGAGGGATATCAGACTACCTTATAAATGTGTGAATCCTTTATCTAAGGCAGCAGACATCCCAAAACAAAAAAAATAAAAAATAAAAATACAGTCCAACATTTGTAATATCGGACTACGGGCAAAACGAGAATAAAAATAATGACATAAAAGGGGGACCTCCATGTAAAATTGCCAAAAAATATGGACTAAACTGCAATATGAGAACGAGTTCCACTAAAATAAGAAACACCTTTGCTTTTATGTTGTGGTGGGTTTTATTATCTTTTTCTTTTTTTTTTAAGCGAGAAAGGGGTTTATTATACGTGATAGAAATGAAACTCAAGGCGCCGTGTTGTACACACACTGCTCGACTACCTATACCTTAATTCCAATCCTATTATATTATTATAAAACTACAAAGAGTGGCTTCTATCTTTCCCTTTTCTTTTATAACCCTCCAATAGGAAAATGGCTTGCTATAGGTGCAGCGCGTCAAAATTAATAAAGCTTCACCTCACAATTCATAAAAAAATTACTATTCAAGCATTGAAAAACCTTTACATCGATCATCTTAGCTTGAAGATATTAGTTGGGAAAAAAAAAAAGGTTTTAAGCTCTAAAAAGTGCGTATGTTGTAGCGAATTATCTAGATTGCCCATTTCACTCTAAAAATAAATGCTTGTAGATCTGCATGATCAATAACATTTTTTGAGTTCCAAATTTTACTATCGGTGTTGGAAATTGATTTAGATCCATCATGAAGATTTCCTTTGCCGAAACTGCTTTCTAGACGAGAATTTGAAGTGAGGCCTTATTTGGTTCTCATAAGGCCTAGGCCTTATAGAAACTTCATCCTTAATAACATCCTCTAAAATTTACACTCAGCCAAAGAGAGGGAGAGGGAAAAAATAGCCCATAATTTCTCTCATACGGTCAATTAGGGCGCGTTTGGTTCGATATATATCTCTCTCCAGGAGATAGATTTCCGAGAGACTTCCGAGATATCGTCTTCATGCATTGCAAGGAAATGAATTGTTGCTAATTTGTATAGAAGTGGGAACATGTTTGCTTTCCTGGGCACCACTTTCCCATGAAATGAGCACAAAAAGTCAGCTTGATCAATGGAAGAGAGATATTTCACCCTAACCAAACTTGTCCTTAGAGAGAGAGAAAACAGCCCATTGCTCTGTCATATAGTCATTTACATTCATTCTCAAGCTGGCCTGAGCTAAGCCCTTGGAACTGAGCCTTTTGTACTCTTTCTGCACAATGGATTTGGAAGTTTGCCAAAACCCAAGTCACAGGACACAAAAGTTTGGCAAAAGCCAGTACAATAGGAATAAGACACAAACATGTGTCCGTACTGTTATATTTAAAGGTAAAGAAAATTATATATAAAAAAAAAACCAAGACCACAATTTATCTCAACTTAATTTTTTTCTCTTTTTTTTTTTTTTCTGAAAACAAACTTTCTATGCAAATACCCCCAAGAGATAAAATTCATTTTTTTTGGACAGAAATGCCCTTCTTGTACATAAAAATCAGTTTGGACATGACGTTTACTTTTGGACGCAATAGCATATTGCCAGAGCACACCATCGCATTGTCGGAGCACACAAGTGCCGGACTGCCCTTTGCAACTGCCGGACCGCCATTTTCAAGTGCCGAACCGCACTTTATACAGTGCCGGAGCTCTACAGTCGGATCGCACTTTACACACCAGAGCCTTATTGTTGGACCGAACTTTACACAGTGCCAGAGCGTTACTGCTGGGCTGCATTTATATAATGCCAGAGCCCTTATTTTGGTGGGATAGAAGAGACGTTGGTAAGGTAAAAGCAAAAGAGGGTAGTTTAGATATATTTTTTTTGTTTTTTTTAGTTTGGGGTTTTGCATAAAAACTATATTTTGCGAAAAAAATAAGAGTTAAAAGTAAAATAGGGTAGTTTAGATATTCTTTTTTTGTTTTTTTAGTTTGGGATTTTGCATAAAAAGTATATTTTGGGGAAAAAATAAGAGAAAAAGTTAGATCGGGTAAGTCGCGTATAGTTTGAGGGTTTTTTTTTATTTTTTCCAAGATTTTATGTTCATGTGGGCGAGTGCTGTCTATTTATTCTCTTGAATGAAACCTAATTTAGAAGCAGTCTTTATACGTCAAAAATATAACATTTTCTTACCCATACATTAACCTCATTAAACGAATCCCAAATTCCACTCTATCCATGCTTCAAGACAATAAGGGTGCGGTTTGTATAGAGCCGCAGCTCTAAACAATCAAATTAGAGCCTACCTTTAAATAGTATTGAGAATATAATTTCAATACTAGAAAGTTTTGTGATAACCTTAAATTATATTTTCATCTTTACTTATAAAATTTAAAGCTTCAAAGATAGTGTAGATTGAGCAAAACTTGAAAATCTTGAAAATTGACGTTCAAAAATACAATGTGTACGATTTCCAAAACTTGAAATCCATTTTTTTTTTCATGTCTATGCATCTTGATGTCAAGATGATCAATTTGATGATATCTGGGCATCAAAACAACATCTTGTAGTGAAAGTTTTGAGATAGGCTCTAATTTGATTGTTTAGAACCTGTATGGAGATTGAATATACACTGTCAAATTTCTAAATAACTATATTTAAGTGTTAGAAAATCTATAACTTTTATCTAGCAAACAATAATTTAGTGTTTCTCAGGTGGTTCCTGGAATTTAAAATCGAACGATGTCAGAGCATTTGGTTCGCCTCTTATTTTAAAGGGTGTGGTCTCTTTAAGGTTGCAACATTAAACAATCCAGTTAAGGCGTATCTCCAAAATTTAATATACACATGTAATTTTGGTGTAAAAAAATCTTTAGATTATCTGAAAATCTATTTTCATATCTAGTTATAAAAATTAAATTCCAAAAATGCTTAAAATCAAGCAAATATATGAGCATATGAAGATCTTGAAAATGTACTGTCTAGATAATGTGTTGCAATATGTACTATTTTTGGGACTCAAAATCTTTTTTTTTTTTCAGATTCTTACATCTCAATGTTGAGATGATCAATTAAAAGGTTTTACAATATTAAAATAGCTTTTTTCGATGGATCTTTTAGGTGCATCTGTAGTTCTACATTTTAAGGTTGCAACCTTAGATAAACTTTTTCATATTTTAAATGCAAATAACATGGTATTGTTTTTTTTATCCGACCCGATTATTACTCCCCTGACTCATACTATTTTCGTGTGGGCTCCCTCTAACACCTATTTTTTATATAGATATGGGATTGTATACAATGAGACTATTTACCTTTCATACAAGGTGATCACAATTCTTTACAACATTTGATGTGAAATTTGATAGCTTGGATATGTCATAAAAAGTTCGAAAATACTCCTTTTAAAGTTTGAGCTTGGTGAATAATTGCAGCCTAATGTAATCACTTTGTATCAAAAGTAAATGATCATTCTATACTTTCTCTATAGATATTAGATTCAAATTTATAGAGATCTATGATCCACACTAGGATGATATGAAAATTAAAAATAAAATAAAATAAAAACTATTTTTTTAAAAAAAAAATTTATCTATACGAATAGGAATCTTTAATTGTGGTCCAATATATTTTTCTTTTGATATTTTTTTAGTGAATTATTTGTCTCTCTTTTGTTTATGTGAAATAACCTACCTGTAATCCACGTGCTCAAGAGTGTCTCTGGGCCACTAGTGGGAAATGTGGGACCCAAATGAATTTCATTTGGTGGGACCTTTCTTCAATTTATGATTTTTTTCCAATGCATACAACGCAAAACCATGTTTCATTTATTTTATTATTATTTAACTTGAAACGCTTTTAACCTTTTTAAAAATAATTATTTACATTCCAGGCTTTCTTTCCAGGTGTGGAAGTTGGAACCTCGTGGAATTACAGTTGTATTCTCCAATGTGAATCGCGGGAGTTCAAAGAATCGGCAATTCTTTTTTTTAGGCAAGTAATCGGCGATTATGTGAAACTCTTTAATCCACATTACGGGGTAAGGGTGCACAAACATTTTTCAATGGTTTAGATTAAACATGTCCACATCCAACGGCTTCGACAAAGTTTTGTATTTTATTTTTATTTTTATTTATATATATGTATTTTTTTATGGTGAATCAAATAAAAATGATAAAAAAATATTTAAAACAAAAAATTGATCAAAATATACCTTTAAATTATTTGAAGGGTATTTTGCTCATTTTTTTTAGTATTTTTTAATATTTTTATTTCATAAGTCATATATATATATATATATAACCCAAATATTCAAATAAAATTAAAAAATAAAATACAAAACTCTTTTTTTGGCTACTGGATGATATTAGATACTCAATCCGAACCAATGAGCAGTGCTTGTGCACCCTTTAAGCATCCACATCCAGTGGTGGAGAGAAGCTGTTATTCTTGAAATGTACATTTGCATGTGTTTGTTTAATCTCCACCGTCCACCCTTAACGATATTTCATTAAGTAAAATGGTCGGTCACTAATTATTAAGGGTGTGATACCAGCCCATATTTGGATTAGGGCTGGCGACTGGCCTGGTTGGCCCGCCTCTGCCCCGAATCGGTTTGAAAAGCCCCTAGTGGAGGCTAGCATGATAGACTCAAATTAAAAAATAAAAAAAAAAGCTTGGTTGTCAAGCCTTCTAGTGGTTTTGGCCCGACCTTGCGACTGGCCTGGTTGGCTCGCTTCTATCCGAATCGGTTTAAAAAGCCCCTAGTGGAGGCTAGCCTAATAGACTCAAAAAAAAAAAAAAGAAAAAAAAAAGAAAAAAAAAGAAGAAAAAAATAGCAAAACAGAAAGCTTGGTTGTCTGGCCTTCTTGTGGTTTTTGGCCCGACCTGGCGACTGGCCTGGTTAGCCCGCCTCTGCCCGAATCAGTTTGAAAAGCCCCTAGTGGAGGCTACCCTAATAGACTCAAATTAAAAAAAAAAAAAAAAGCTGGTTGTCTGGCCTTCTTGTGGTTTTGGCCCGACCTGGCGACTGGCTTGGTTGGCCCACCTTTATCCAAATCGGTTTCAAAAGCCCCTAGTGGAGGCTAGCAGAATAGACTCAAAAAAAAAAAAAAAAAAAAAAAACAGCAAAACAGAAAGCTTGGTTGTCTGGCCTTCTTGTGGTTTTGGCCCGACATGGCGACCGGCCTGGTTGGCCCGCCTCTGCCCGAATCGGTTTGAAAAGCCCCTAGTGGAGGCTAGCCTAATAGACTCAAATTAAAAAAAAAAGGAAAAAAGAAGCTTGGTTGTCTAGCCTTCTTGTGGTTTTGGCCCGACCATCAGTCAATAATTTCTGACTTATGCCCTAATCTTTTAAGAACGGGGCTGCCAAGCCTAATTTGGATGAATGTGTTTTTTCATATAGTAGCACAACTGCCCCAGTGTTGGTCTTGACTCTCGAACGGGTGGTGTGCACCTTTATTCGCTACTGTAGTGCTATGAGGCAAATGCCACTCAAGTGTTTGCAGTAAATAAAAAAGGAAAATTTATCAAAATACTTATTTGAAATGAACTATTCAACAATTTACCAATATAGTTTGATATAATTTTGAAATACGTATCAAAAGACACATGATCATGAGTTTGGAATAGTGTCAAATTTGTATAAAATGTTACGGGTGAGGTTTATATAAGGCACCCTCCTTATGATATAGAAGCAAGAATAACCTCTAAATTTGTGCAAAGATGAAGCTCTAGTGTCAGAAACATATGGTGACTTGAAATCTATTTTCATCCCAAATAGAAAATTAAAATTTTAAAAATAGTATAAATCAAGCAAATCTATAAATATTTAAAAATCTTGAAAATAGACCGTCAAGATAACTTATTACAAGCTGTATTATTTTTTTTGGACTTTAAATTCTTTTTTTTTTGTCATATCCATACATCTCTTGGTCAAACGGATCAATTGGAGGTTTTCCAACATCGGAACACTATCTTCTAGAGAATTTTTGAAGTGCATCTTACTTCAATGGTATCTGATTGATACCTCATATAAACTTTTCCCTAAATAGCACATCTCTTATAAGAATTTTGATAACTTTTCTTAAAAGAAATTGAAGCTCAAGACATTGAAATGGGGCGTAAAACTATGATATAAACGTGGTTTTGTTAATTTGATTTATTAGAGAGCGTGGGTACTGGAATTGGTCAGGGAATGGGGAATTTCGAGAGAGAAAAGGAGATTATAAGATGGTAGTGGAGAAAAATGAGAGTAATAGTAGGGCTGGCAATGGAATGGCACTGACCTGGGCTAGCCCTGACACTAGTCCCCATAGAGCTGGGCCAGGTTGAACTGAGCTGGCCCTGACCTAGGGTGCAACTCTTTCCAATAGCGCAATTCTTGTTTCGGCCTACTCAAACCTCTCCCACATTTGCCTGCAACTCACATGTTGTACAAGTTAGTCTTCCATTGAATATTAAGTAGGGATGCCATGGCAGCTCTGATTGACGCCATCTATGACAAGCTGAGGCTATCTTTTTATCGCCGCACGGCTCAACCATCGGTAATTCTATTCACTGATCGAGGTTTATGGAGATAGCCAATCTTAGGCCCTGAACTCGACTAACTGTGAATCATCTTAATAGACTTGGGCTGGACTAGGGCAAGATTGGCCCGACCAGTTGGCTGCCATGAATGGATGTTTTGACTTGATTTATTAACAACTATTTGGGAACTGAGTAGACATCTAATGAAGTGCTACATGGTTTCTGGTGTTCTATATGCTCAAGATGCTTAACAATAATTAGAAAGGACTGGTGTTGTTATGTGTGAAGGGAGGGACAGAGACGTGTATCTGTTTTCCTAAACCCAAGCAGACAGAGAGGGCACATAAAAATAAGAGCATGTCCAACGTCTAGATAAAACTGTGAATGTGAATTCAAACATTTGGTGGAAGGAAATGTATAACAAGACAATTTATTTTTTATACAAAGAGGTCACAATCATCATTGATCGTTAGATTGGATATCATGTGGTCGGGGATGCGTCATTGTTTAAACACAAAGTTCAAAATAAAATTTATTGAATATTGTAAAATACTTTTTTTTGTTGGATTTTAGGTTATATGACTAAAAATGATTGTGACCACTTTGTACTAAAAATAAATAGTCTCCTAATATCCAATCTCTACTATGCTCCTATAGGAGCAATTAGGTGCATCTATTCACGAGGTTAAAAGACCTACTTGGGAGGAGTGTTTTCAATCTTAAATTTTTATAATTACCTAAGAATAACTACATGATTATTCTGAAAAAAAAAAAAAAGGAATTTGAGTTTTCTAACCTATAGATCTCACCCCCTAAAATTTCATGGCCTTTGTTCAATCTCGAGACATTAATTTTTCAAGTACATAGAGAGTGCACTGAATTTTTTTTTTTTTTTAATTATCGAAGTTGATTTATGAATTAAAGAGGTTATATCCCCAGAATTTGGGTCCTAATATTAATCGAGGATAAGGTTTTACTCTAGGGAGTAAATAGACAGAATACCCCCGCAGGACTATCGCACGTTTTGGCTTATACCACTCACAGGAGGGAGATAACATGGAGAGAAAAATAATGTTTGAGGGATGGGTGGGGAGAGAGGGGGTGTACATTATTTGAGCTAAAAAATGGTTATGCAATTTGTGTCCCCGAGTAATCGGCGATTAATTTGATACCCTTTTTATAATGCCAAATGGGCCCACTTAAGAGGAAGGACACGTACAAAAAAAGCAGCCTGTTCACTCTGGCTCGCCTCCATTATCAATCAACTCATCTGGGCCCAGTTCTCTCTCTCTCTCTTTCATTTGTAGTATTGTAGGGTCACTTCTTTTCCCCCAACTTTCTCTCTCCTAAAATGGCCAAAACATTATTCCCCTCTTGAATATTTTCTATGACTACCCACGTTGCACGATCCAATTTACAACAATAAGTGTTTTTAACAGTATTTTAAAACCCGACAATTTTCAATTCATTCGATATTTTGTAGGAGAATGGGTTGGGATCGAAACAGTTTCAGGATGGTACAGGCCCTGACTTAGTTCCCCTCGGACCCTTTGTTTTTCTTCTTTATCTAATTTTCTCAAGTGCCTTTAGATCTCCACCCTCATAACCTCCCATTTTTTCTTTTATTTTGTTTTAATTATTTTAAATGTTTTAATCATCATTTCGAGACCCATCTGTATTGTTGACGCAATGATTCGACATACATATGTAGGTGAGCAGTTCACAATGCCAATCCAGGTTTCAAAACACTAGCTTTAGAAATAGGTGAATTGCATTTGAACCTTAGAGAAATTGAAATGACTAAGCATACAAATTGCAATATGTACGACATTGAGATCTTTTTTTTTAAAAAGGGAGTGATTTCTAAGGTCGCCTCTGGATTTAGATCTTTTATCAGTCAGGTCGGCTGGCAAATTTTTTTTATAAAAAAAACTCATTGATTCACACATAAAATTCTTTATTTTACAGAATTAGCATGAAACTAAACCAAGATCGAACTCAAATATAAAGAAATCTAATCCTTGCGTACTGAACTTATCAGAAACATATAAAAAGAGAGTTTGTAGGAAACATGGTATTTCTACTCAATTGCCATGTTCTCCCTTCATGGAGAAAGGGAAGATGATAAATTCACAAATTAAATAATTATCAAGAAGATGAAATTTTGAATAGAATGCAACATCCAAAATGCTAAAATGAAAGTTAAAAAAAAGGGCAAAATCTTCCAAAATTGGGACCCTAATGAATAGAAATTCACGCGTAGATTGTTTTCCACCACCAAAAATGAGAAGGAAAATGAAAGCTGGTGAGGTGGGGTCATTTTCAAATTTCTGATATTTTTGGGCGTTGATGATATTTTCGTAATTACTGGAAGATCACGAGGACATTTTCGTCCGCGTCCCTCCAAAAAAATCTTATCTCCCGCGTTTTCTCTTACCATTCTGTCTCTGGTAAAGATTACGAGAGAGGAATTTAGAGAGAGAAACTCTCTCTGAATTTAGAGAGAGAAACTTCTAAACATCTCTCTGGCTCTCTGCAACTCAATTCTTCACCTCTATTTATTCTCTCTAAAATCCCCATCTCTCTCTCTCTCTCTAGCTCAAATGTTACATTCTCTTTACATTCATGGAGTCCCTCTGCTGCACATTTCCCAAACCAAACTGACACACCAATCGTCTCTAGAAACCCCAAGGCCTTTCTCCTCTCTCTCCTCAACCCCTACTGTCTCTCCCTCTCCAACTTCTCGTTGCTTCTCCCTTACACTGAAAACCTAATCTTTCTTTCTCTAGCCTTCTCTCTATCTGAACCACCAATCCCTGCAAAACCCACCTCCCTTCTCTCTCTTTTGAACCAGCTCCCATGGCTACTTTCCCCCCAAAACCCCTCTTTCTCTCTCTACTCCACTTTCTCTCTCTATTCCTCCATTTCCACCCTTCCTCCTCTGCCTCCAATTCCTCTCTCCTGAACTGCACAGACACCACACGTACCTGCAACTCCTTCCTCGCCTTTAGGCCCCCTCTCTCTCTAATCCCAACTCAAACCCTAGCCCTAATCGAATCAATGTTCGACGCGTTGCCAAAAGACATCTCTGTGGACCAAGCCCCGACCTCTGATAACCACCAACTCTTTTACATAAAAAAGAACTGTTCTTGTGATCCCCGTCGCCATGAATACTTGGCCATGACCACTTTTACGGTGCCTAAAAATGAAGGAACAGTCTATGAACAAGTTTCAGAGGCATATGGTGGGCTTGCCGTGTTGGCAAATAATGGAAGGCCAGCACGAGAGGGGGCAGTGGTGGGTTTGAGATTGGCGTGTGGGTGCTCAGGTGGTGTATGGAATTATCTTCTAAGCTATACTTTAATGGAGGATGACACATTGGAGGGGTTATCGAGCAGGTTTGGAGCTGGAATGGGCGATATTGAGATGGTGAATGGGATCGACGATCCGAGTGTTTTGACGGTTGGGAGAGTTTACTACATACCCATGAATTCAGGTTGGTTAAGTTTGTGTTTGGTTTCTCTCTCTATATGTTTTCTGTATCTAGGTTCCTCTTTCTTTTTGTCCATTGGTGGGTTTGATGCCTCTCTGAATTCTGGATAAAGATTGTCGATTTACGGTGTTCTTTCTCTCTCAAAAATTGTTGGGCTTTTTGCGTTGCCATATATTCAGCATAGTTAATCTCTCTCGCTCTCTCTCGCTCTGGGCTCAATGTTGGGTTTGCTACATAGCCATGAATTCAGGTTAGTATATTGCAGATTTCCGTGTTCTCTTTACTATGTTTCAGTTATGTAACCCATATATAGTTAATTCAGATTAGTTAATTACTGGCACTCTCTATACTCATTAATCACTACCTCGCTTGTTTGTTATAGTCCGATGGATTCAATTTCGTTAATCCCCTCTCTCTCTCCCTCTCTCCATCTCTCTCTGTCTCTCTCTCTCTCTCCTCTCTCTCTCTCTCTCTCTCTCTCTCTCTCTCGTCTCTACTCTCCTCCTCCTCCTTCCTTACCTTACGTCCTTACTTCTTCCTTACTTCTCTTCTTACTCTTCGT
>NW_006499905.1:2003130-2028911 GCF_000471905.2 Amborella trichopoda | reverse complement strand
AGAGAGAGAGAGAGAGAGAGAGAGAGAGTTAGAGTTGTTTGTCATACTCTAAAATCAGTGTTTGACAATCATATTTTTTTGAATTAATATAGTTGATTATCCCTTTTAACAGTTATATATGATAATATAGGAAACAAGACACTATATGCAGCTTGTTTTGGGTTCACAGCGCTATTTCTTTTATGTTCTAATGGACATTATTTTATCAGGTTATGCATCTCTTTCATGGATTGCTAGAGTGCAGATTGCACTAGATGCTGCAAGAGGGTTGGAATACATACACGAGCACACCAAAGCTCATTATGTTCACCGCGACATTAAAACAAGCAACATCTTGCTTGACAATTCCTTTAGGGCTAAGGTCTCTGCAATTCAGATTAAATGCGTCTTTCTCCATCACCCCAAAATTTTGAAAACTTTTCCCCCTTAAAAATCTCACCATTTCGACACTTTCAGCCATTGTCTATTTCTCATTGGAATACTTGAAAGTCAATTTTATCAATTGAACATCATATCTGTCTTTTGGGAGATGATTTGTATTCTTTTTATTTACCATGCACGATGTGCTTCTTTATTGCAAGAGGTTTGGAGTTTTTGAATAGATTTTAGCTTCTTTTTCGTTTCTGCATTTTTCGTTTCGAAATTCCTGCAAAGCTGACCGTACTCCTCTTAATCATTTAGATATCTGATTTTGGACTGGCAAAACTAGTTGGAAGAACCAATGAAGGGGAAGCTTCAGTTACGAGGATTGTTGGCACATTGGGCTATTTAGCTCCGGAGTAAGTAAATTGGTGCACACCCATCACTTGCCACTTTTCACACCTCTCTTTTTCTCTCTCTCTCTCTCACACACACACACACACACACACACACACACGGATGCATATTGAAAGGAGTGGTTGGGATTATGTAGTTTAACTGCACTATTCTCTTGGATGTGATTTTGTCTTTCCCATTAATGGTTGGGTACTCTGCTACGCATGCATACCATACATATACATGCACACATTGAAAGGTTGGGAATCGGATTATGCCGTTTGGCTGCACTCTTCTCTTGGATGTGATTCGGTCTCTCCCATCAATGGTTGGGTACTTTGCCTACCCTGTTGTCTTGGATGGGACTCTTTCTCTCTTCTAATTTCTCTATGTCATTACGGTTGCTCAGATATCTCAGTGATGGCCAAGCTACCAGAAAAAGTGATGTCTATGCTTTTGGGGTTGTGCTTTTTGAGCTCATATCTGGAAGAGATGCAATAACAAGAACTGAGGGCACAGCTAGTGTTGCTGTTGAAAGGCGCTCGCTTGTAGCAGTTGTAAGTTCCTATTCTCATATAAAGTTCTGTTACTTCTGTGTTCCGAATCTGAACATTGACGAATTTTTTTATTTATTTAAGCCAATAGTGAGTTCACTTGCATGGGTATTGGGAAATTCTAACGAGGGCATTGAATTGGGAATGAATGAAGTTAGGAAAAATGTGGCATGAAAGAGCATCAATAAATGATAAAAATGTAAAAGGAAAACATCATAACGATGCTAGGAGTGAGGATGGAAATAGAGAGGCATTCCCCTGGGGTCATGTAAATGTGCGCTCACACGTGTGTCTAACATATTGACGCACATTAGTTTTGGACAAAAAGAAACCTTCTTTTCAGTTAGAGGATATTACAGGGAGAGGAAAATTGTTGTACACTCTCTCTCTCTGTCTCTCTCTCATTCTTGTTTAAGAGTAGAGTAATCACATGGTTTATTAATTTGTGTTCTACATTCTCAACCACTCAGGGTGAGACGAGAGAAAAAAGAACAGCTTCATAGTTAGATTTTTATAGCCTGGATTAAATGTCTTAGGTCCATGAGGCGTAGATGATTGAACTATGGTGCATAAACTGTGATTCCCTTCGCTATTGTAAAATGGTGATTTTGCAGATGCTTGGAGCTTTGAGGAACTCACCAAGTTCGATGAGCATGGTGAGCTTGAAGGATTGCATTGACCCCAATCTCATGGATTTATATCCCCACGACTGTGTATATAAGGTAGCAATGCCTTGTTCATACCACATTGTCAATTGCTTCTTATCATAAACAGAGCTCGTATTTCGTAATCCAAAAGTAGCATTAGTTTTTAAAATTTGTGCTGAAGCAGTTCTGGCTTTTCAAAAAGTTTCAAGACGTGAGCTTGTTTTCGAAGAAAAATGCGACAAATCATGCATATGAAAAACCGTGCAAGGCTTCAACTCTGATTCTTTTCATGGAATCCCTTGCTTCCCTCCATCCCCCTCTGTCTCTCATGCTCGCTCTCCCTCTCTCCAATTCCTATTTTTTATGTTTTAAAGGGGATGCAGTAGCACCACTGCCTCCTCAGTGGCCATTCAGTGGTGATGCAAATAATCTCTCTCTCTTCCCCGCCCTCCCTCCCTCCCTCCCCTCCCTCCATACAACAAAATGCTGCTATTGAGTTCATGACAAATCCTGTTCACCACTTAACAAAAGTGGTGGCAGAGTGATAGGGTGTAGCATTCGCACTTTTGGCAACAAAATTGTGCTGTAGAGATGGTGAGTGTTACACTCTTGATGGTGGAACTTCCATTTCCTTGTCATGGCGTGCATGTTTGTGTGTGTGTGACAGGGAGGGGAGAGAGAGAGAGATAGAGAGTTTGTAAAACTGGATAGAATGATTTTGTCATTACGACAGTGACCAAAGGGCTTTTGAATTGTAATGGATAATATAATGAAACCATCTCTTTACAAACCAGCTTGTGCTTGTACTTGCACTTGTACACTTGAGCTGCAAAGCACTTTTCCTGGCCCTTTGGGGTTTTGTATAGGGCACCACTTGTAGGCGTCCAATTTTGTACACTCCATTTTACTGAAATATAAGTAAATATTCTAACAAAAAAAAAAAAAAAAAACCAAGCTTTGTTTTGTATATGTTTCCAAAACCCATGTTTATTTAACAACAGTACTATTTCAGAGCTTTCTTGTTCTTTTTCTTGATGAAATGCTTACCATTTCTTGGTTGATACCATGTAAAAGATGGCCATGTTGGCTAAGCAATGCGTGGATGAGGATCCGATCTTGCGTCCCGACATGAAGCAAGTTGTTATTTCTCTCTCTCAAATCCTACTGTCTTCTGTTGAATGGGAAGCAACTCTTGCTGGGAACAGTCAAGTCTTCAGTGGGCTTGTGCAAGGGAGATGATGATCAAGTCTTTTATAACTTTTCAGTATGCGGTTTTGGTTCTCTCAAAAATTTGAGGTTTTTCTTGTCACTAGCTTTAATTTTTAGGTTCTCTCCCCACTTTTTGTATATTAAATTTGAAGCATTGGGGGAGCACTGGGGTTTTGTTTTTTGAGATCTTCTGTATTTTATTATTATTTCGGATTTTTGTGGTGTATACTGCTTTTATATTGAGAGGTTTGTGTTGTAATATTGTAACACTATGAATAGATTTTGCAGAATAAATATGGAGGCTTTGTATTATGAAGGTTTTGAATTTAAGAAGTCCCATTTGTGGCTTTTGGTGTTATTTGCTGTTTAAAACACAGATTGGTGGGGCGGATCATTTATCTATCGATGATTTGGATGGGTTCTAGGTCAGTATGAATTGGTGATTAAAAAATATTAAAAATAAAAATTGAGATAGGGATTTATTGTACGGGGTTTAGAGGGAAATTAAAAAAACATTAGATAAGCTTTAAAAAAGATAACAAAAATATATAAGGTGGGGTGTTGGTGGAATTGTATCATCCCATAACCGATTTGGTCCAAACTGATTTCCATATAGATTGGCAATCTAAATTAGATTGCTGGGTTTTGGAACAATGCTTTTCATGAAAAACAGAGAATCATTTATAATCCGTGTGCGCTATTGTTGTTATCTCTCAACCAAGAGAGAGAGAGCTCTTTCCATTTTTTATTAGATTTTATTTATTTATTTATTTTAGAGTATGTTTGGCAAAGTGCCGGTCCGTAAAGACATTAAGTGGTAGACCAATTTTTTGGATAAAAACTGCTAAATGTCAGTCCGGCACTCGGAGTGCCTGCGCGGCACTACTATAGAGAAGGCTGTTGCTATTTTAAGTTTCTAATTGCTGGACTGAGTTCATAAAGAAAAAGCTTTGCATTCGGTCCGACCTCTGAACTTAGTTTTTAATTATGAAAACTGAAAGTTTTTAATTATGAAAACTGAAAAGAACTTTTAAGTTAATTTGCCAAAAATAATTAATAAAAAACAGAAAAATTCTTAGTGAGTTTTATTTTCTATGTTTTAAAATTTAAGAAGGTGCTTCAATGTTTTGGTCCACAATGTTAATTTTAGGGACCACAGACTTTAATCCTTCAATATCTCTCCAACAACTGAGCACATGAGGCATCAGTTCTTCTCCACGACATATTCTCCTCTCCTCTTGTTTGTCTATTCTCTTTCTTACTCTCCTTCACAACCAGAACAGAGGCTCTAAATCAATCTCTCTCTCTCTCGTTGTGTTTTGTGTGCATCAATGGATTTCAGGAGTCCAGTGGTGGTGACTCCCCCTTTGGAGGCCGTAGAAGAGTTGGAAGCTACACCGATTGATGACCAACCGACTGTGAGATCTATGACGCAAAAGGTTCTTGATTGTATAAATGATGAAATATTGAGATTTTTGGTGTGTATGGTTATGAGAGGCATTGGGAAGACGGCTCTAATGGAAAATGTTCATAATCGACTCCGATCTAATTGTCGTTTTGACATTGTGATATGGGTTACAGTGTCTCGTAATCCAAATATGGCAAGCATACATAGGAAGATTGGAGATCGGTTGTGCCTTGATTTGTCTGGGGTGGAGGTCGAGTGCAAGAGATGAACTATTGACAATTTTAAGAAACAATAGATTTTTGCTGATTTTGGACGATGTGTGGGAGAGATTGGAACTGAAAGAAATTGGAATTCCTCGACCAACTGTTAAGAACAACTGTAAGGTTTTCCTAACAACTCCGGAATTGTGATTTGTGCAGTGAATTGGAGGCCAACATAAGCATTGAAGTAAAAAAATTACCAAAGGCAGAAGCATGAAGTTTGTTCAAGAAGAAAGCAGGTCGACAAGTTGCCTCTACATCAATAGAATCCCTCGCCGAGACCATTATCAAAACATGTGATGGTCTACCGCTTGCACTCATCACAGTTGCACAGGCTATGGCGAACAAAGAAAGCATGGAAGAGTGGGAGGATACTATAACCAAAATGAACTGGTCTGCTTCAAATTTACATGGCATGGTTCAATACTGAAGCTTAGTGATGATGAATTAGATAATGATGTTCTTAGATCATTCTTTTTGTATTGCCCGCGATTCCCCGAGGACTCTACAATAGATGAAAATGGCGTAGTAAATTACAATGTCTGAGAAGGTATAGTAGATAACCCTAGTACTCTCGATGCCACACGTAACAGGGGTTATGCTTTGCTCGAATGCCTTAAAACAACATGCATGATAGAAAGTGGTATCGATGAACAAACAATGAAAATGCACAACATGATGCGAGAATTGGCATTATGGATCACTTCTCTTATGTCTATTCATGGCCCTAACTTCATAGTAAAGTAGGGTGTCGAATTGAAGAAGGCACCTGAAGCTGCCGACTGGCAAGGAGCTGAGAGAATCGCATTGATGGGACAACAATCTTGAAGAACTTCCTCAATTGCCAAAGAGCCCCAAACTTCGCATAAAAAATCCCAACAGGTCATCCCTCAATTTCATTTCATTGAATGTATGCATGCCTTTTGTGAGTTTGATCTCTCTAGGACTGGGATTGAATCCCTACCTCATTCCCTATCAAACTTAGTGAACCTCCGCATTTTTTGTTTAAAAGACTGTTTTGAACTTGAAGAGCCACCACCAGAAATTGGAGAGCTTCAAGGACTCCAACTTTTGGATCTTCAAGGGTGCATTAATATGAAGGAGCTACCTTTGAGATTGGGGCATTTAATAAATCCGAGGCACCTGGATATATCTTACATTGAGTACCTTCAAAATATTCCACCTAAGGTATTGTCTGGGTTGCGTAGTTTGGAGGAGTTGAATGCATGGTTAACTGAAGACGATTGGGATGCTGATGCTGATGATACCGCAGATTGGAGTGAAGCGTGCTTGGCAGAACTGAACTACTTGTCATGCTTGACCACTCTTGACATTTCTCTGCATTGTTCTCATATATTTCCTCATACTATGAAGCTGTTGGGGAAGAGAACACGAATGCTAAATTTTGAAAGCTGCACCATCATAGATAGGCGAGCAGCATTGGCTCCTTTAATAGAGGCACACAGCTTACGGTCTATGTCTTTCTTCAAAAGTAGAGGTTTGACATGGCTTCGCCCTCTCAACATCTCTGAGCAGCTTTATATTGACCAATGCGACGATCTGGGCTGTCTGGTGCACTCTGAGGATGCCAAGGATATAGATGCATTTAAGACATTGGTGATGCTGAATCTTGCTTTGCTGCCTAGCTTTGAAAGGATATGTGAAGGCAGCCCTCCGTATGGATGCTTTGGATTACTAAAGGAAATAGAAGTATATCAATGTCCAAGATTGGTAGTTCTCTTCACCAGTGGTACAACAGCTCAAAAATCTCACTCAAATTTATGTTACGTTTTGTGACGAAATAAAGGCATTAATTGAAGATGAGGAGATGGATGAGGATGTATTGCCCAAGTTAAGAACATTGAAACTAAATGATCTACCAAAGCTAGCCACCATATGTGGTGAGTGTGAGTTGAATTGGCCATTGTTGGAGGAGCTAGTCGTGTTTCGTTGTTCGAGGTTAAAGAAGGTCCCTCTTTGCCTTGAGAGTGTAGACCGATTACAGAATGGTAAAGGAGATCAGAAATGGTGGAAATGCCAAGACATCTGGTCCCACGTTGAACTGCGCTTCAAGGATCTTTGATGAGGGATAAGAGTGGGACAACTAATGTTTAACTACACATACTCATTTTCCTATCTCACTTAATCTTTTAACTTCCCTAGAAAATGCAAGGTCCTTGGTATGTGCGTGTGTGTGATTTTTCATTATATTTTTTACCAATTCAAACACATCTTCCTCAATCCCTAGTTTCTTTTTACCTTATTTGCTATCTCAGTTGAGAAATGGATAAACTAGTATGACCAATATACTTTTTGGCACTAGCAAATGGAGGAAACTGAAGCTTCCATATTAAAAACAAGTACAAGAGGAATATTAACTCTCACAATTGCATCTCAATCTGCCAAAACTACTGGAAATTAGCTAATCTTTTATATGGATCTGCCCAAAGTCACCATGGTGCGATTTTTGAAGACTCCTTGCTTTTTGATTTATAAGTACACTTAATTGCCATTCTAGTGAGTGATTCCACTATTCATGTCTCTGATAAATGCTTTTCAGGTAGTTTGATGCCTTTTTAATCATATGGTTGTAAGCAGTCACACCAACAAAATTCAGACCAACAATTTCAGAAATTAGCATCATCTGTCACTTTAGGTGTTTTTCTGATATCCAAATGAAAAATCCACTTCATGATGTTCTCATTTGAAATCTCAGAAAATGAATGGCCTTGCTCAATGGTGTAGGCTCTATCTGAAATAACAGGTTTCAATTTAAAAATTAATAGGCAAAAATCAATAGTAACGACCTAATGAGCCCAATCATCATTTTCAACTATACAGAAAAGATAAGTAAGCATTTGAATTAGCTACATCCAAATTGGATCTCCATGAGATTCATTCTGACTAAACTAAGGTCTTTGATAGAAACTAGCATGTAAAATCATGCCTCCTTTGATAGAAACTAGCATGTAAAATCATGCTTCATTGCACTTAAAACAGGGTTCAAAGGAAGCAAAGAATAACCTTCCTAGTGAAGAGGAATACAATTACAGAGACTTAAGTGTTTTTCTAAACATAACATTTAGTTTGAATCCTCTTCATGTTCCTTGAGACACTCCACATAACAGTAGATAAAAAGAATAAGATGGTACCAGCTATAATGGCATATTTCAGGCCAAGATTTAGAAGTCAATTAACTATAAGTCCGGCCAAGACCACTCTGAAAAGTTAGAAGAAACAGCAAACAAGAAATGCATGTCTAAAATGGAGGCAACAACAGCTCAGTGCATGTACCAGCTCGAGGAAAAGGCACAACAACAAATAGCATGACCAAAGGTCATAAAAAAGAGCTAGACGCACATTTATGAAAGTGTTGTTTATCATCGTCTGGTTGATGTAATGTATGATCTAGATCATAGTCACTGGGAGCATCCCAACAGGGTGGCGCTCCTGCTCCGAAATCCAGCTCCGGTGTTCCATGACCAGGATCTCGACCGGAACTCGATCTATCTTTTTCAGGGTCTCGCTCCCAATTATGGGGTACTCGATCTTATGAAAAAAGGATCTCGATCCCACCATCACATACACGGTGCACGTTCCTGAAGATTGTAGATTTGGTTCCCTAATAAATAAGATCCTTGATTCCTGAATTTTAGTAGCACGATCCTTGTGTTCACGGATCTCCTTCCTTACAAGGAAGTAACCACAAATTTTTTGCAATTTTGAATAAAATTATTTTACCAATTTATAACTTCCTAAAATAAATTCCTTAAATGAATTTAACTTTCAAAATAAAAGAATTATATTTTAAGCTAAATTTTCTATGTTGTATTTCCAACAAAAAATAACAGTAATGTATTTCTCAAATTTCTTCTGGATGTAGTCAAACAGTAGCAATACATGCTCAGGTTGCATCCAGATGATATCCCAACAACAACCTTCCATTTTTAGGTAATATATTATGCCGGTAATGTATTTGGCTAGTAATTTGTTTCAACGTAATATTTTTTTAGTAAATACTAGATACAACAGGAATCATATACATCTCAGTTGCAATACACTTGTTTACAAGAATGATATCCCGACCGATTTATCTGATTCTTAGTTCATAAAATGTCTTTAAAATTCACTATAAAATAAAGATCATTTTGTTAGAAAAGGCAGTGCTAATTATCTTGAGAACTGGCTCTAGGCAGAGAAGGTCGATGTGGTGGATGGCTGGAATTCTATTTCTACCCAAGTTAATATTTTTTTCAAAAAAAAAGAAAACGAAAGAGAGAGAGTAAAGAAAAACATATTCCTATCCTTAAGTCCATTGTGATTCATGACCGTACCAAGGTGAAGTTCGAACCAAAATAGGAAGGGTCATTCGAAGTCAAACAAGCCTTCCCCAATGGATCTTACACAGTGGTTAATTCGGAAGGAGAAGAAGCCAAGCCCCCCCCCCTCCCATGATGGTTGCAGTCAAAGAAGAGCAGCTCCGAACGAGGTCTTACCGGACCTCTTCCCTACAATATTCAGGATGCTCGTCCAGCAAGAAATGATCTACCCCTGTCCGCCCAAAAGGGTAAGACATGTAGCCAAAGCATGTGAAGACTTGTGGTTTTCGAGGATCTTGGTGAGAGGAACACATTTTTTTTTTATGATGACCCTAAAAGACCACCCAAACCCACCTAGGCGATTGTCGGATCCCCCATCAAAACCATTTGAATCTCTGTATAATACACAACGAAACCCCATTTCACCACCTGTCTCTTACAAAAGTCATACATTTATATTGAGTAGATGTTGTATTAATGATCACTTGTCGGAGAAAACCATCACCTCTGGCCATGAATCTTTATCCATCTTCAAAATCAATTATAACTCCTATTGATTTAAGCTCAAGAGTTTACAAAACTAAAATTGCTGCATAATATGCCTGACAAACCGTATCCTAATTCTAAAGTTGCTCCATACTTTGCCAGAGAAACTGCATCATATTTTGCGCAAATTGGATATGATAAAGCTGACTTAAAATTGCTTGTGATTTTCTTGGATACCCTCTCGAAATTCAGAGCCATAGTAATACTAGGGAACTTCAAAAGAAAGATCAATTTATCAGAGGATTTGCTCCATCTATCTGCTACAAATATTTTCACTTAAAAAGTGAACAGAAAAGACACTTGTGGTGACTTATTGCCAATACTTGTTTTTAACTACCTAATTTCTATAACCAACTTAATAATTTCAAAGTGGATCTTAAAGGGAGAGTGACGTCACCGTACTAGCTGGTAGCTACAGTAAACGTCCAATGGTTCAGATTGAATCTGAGCCGATCTAACGATTATGACTATATTTTATACTTGAATTTTAAGTTTTTATTTAAAAATTCAATTCATTTGAAATTTTGAGAGTCTACTATTGAAAAATAAGCGAACTAATATATATATTAAAAAATAATTTATAAAATAAAATTGACCAAAAGACCCCTAAAAGTTACAAGAGTATTTTGGTATTTTTTTGCAAATAAAGTTTTCAATATTTGTATTTGGGGTGCCATGATATAAACAGTGGACGATAAAAATTTCAAGTCATTTGATTTTATAAAACAATATTAAAATTTAAATACGTAATATATCAGTAACCATCGGATCAGTCCAAATTCAATTTAGACCGTTAGGTTTGTACTATTCTTTCAGCTAATGGGCTGACATAATATTTTCCCATGTGTGTGTATTATTAATTATTATAATTATTAGAGTTCTAGGATTTGCCGGCTCGTTTTTTTGGGCAGACCTCAACTCAATCTATAAGACAGAACTTCCCGCAAGTTTTTGGTGTCTATGACTCTCTTTCAATCTCCTAAAAATGTTAAGTCTACCTATTTTCCTAGAATAGACATTTCCACAAAAAATGCTTAAAATGTGGAAATCCATTTCCATGCAAGGGATTCCCACCCTAGGAGGCATCCAAAGTTCCAAACAACATTTACAAGGAACCAGACAGCCCTTAGAGAAACTTTTTTTTGAATTTTAAATCTAGTCAATAGTACATTCACAACCATTCAATTTGACATATAACGAATAAAAGTGATTGGAACCTTCTTGTACCAAAAGTAAATTATATATTTATATACTTTTTCTAATACATTTATTCATTACTTTTCCCTTTTTTGAACTTATCATATTGCCCATTACTTCTTTTTTGAACTTATAATAATGCCCAACAAAAAGGAGTCTCCCTACATGGACCTTAATAACCGTCTCTCTTCGACTCAAAAAATGGAGAAACGCCCTAAATACATGTTTCTGTGTAGCTCTCCTCTGTTTATCTCTAGAGGACATAAAACGGAGTCTCCCTACATGGACCTTAATCACCGTCTCTCTTCGAATCAAAAAATGGAGAAACTCCCTCAATACATGTTTCTCTGTAGCTCTCCTCTGTTTATCTCATAGAGGACATAAAACTCTCTTTCTTTGCCCCCTATTGCAAGAAATAGGAGGGAGATGATGTTTTTTCTAAAGTGGTGCATCACCACCCACTTTATTTTCAGCAAATTACAAGGGGAATAAAATGGACAATATATTTTTTTGAATTTCAACTTTTTCTACATATTGTATTGACAAAAAAATTTGAAGGTGTGTTACGTCATGTTTATGGGGAACTAAAGAAAAATTTATGAAACATACCAATTTATTATAAAAAAAATTAAAATATGATCCTATATAAGTTATATTTTACTCTCAAGTCTCACTTTTGAGAATGCATATTATATTTTAGTTTTATTTTTTTATCTCTAAATCAGATTAGGCTCAAATTTGGGAAGTTGATAATGTCACATTGTAATAAGTACCAAAAACATTAAACAAAATATCCTTAAAATTTTGAAATTTGTCTAGATGTTTTGATATTTTTATTTTAATTAATTATATTTTATATCTTTTTTACAAATATGTTTATAGTAATAAGTATGGATGCCCAAAAATTGAGCTTTATTGAATATATACAAAAAAATAAAAGTAAAGTATAATATTCACGAGCGTTGATTTAAGTGTAAAATATAAAACATATGTGTTTTTTAAAAAAATTTGAAAATGAAAAAGGATTTGTTTGTTAATTTCCCTAAACCAAAATATAATAGGGATTTTGGTCAATTTTCTAATTTTATTTAAACGTATCTTTTTAGAGGCATAGACACCCGAAATTTCAAGTTACCCTTATTTTTTAAAAAAATTAAAATTAAAATATTAAATATAATTATGACCATCAATTTTCTTCCCTTGTGAATCTGACACCAATAGTAGTCCACACAACATAAAGGTTATACTTCCATGATAATAACAAAATCAAAATGGGTGACAATCCCGCAATCCCAAGGAGTATAGATCCGGATAGCCCGGCCACCGAACCCAATCGAGAGTATAGCTTTTTTATCCCTGTTGCCATGTTTTAAAGCTTCGGTTTGAAGGAACATGGCTTAGAAAAGCAACAATAGAATGAAGTCTTTCACTTTCAGAAAAAAAATAGAATGAAGTCTTTGTCAAGGAAAATGGAAAGCAGGATTCCATGAGTTATGCTTAAAGGCTCCAATCAGTTAAGCTGTGTTGTTGAAGCTGCAGGGATAGAAAAGTTCCTAAGATTCCATCTGATGCCAATGTTTTAATTTTCAATTATGTTAAGTTTTACAATATAAGTGCTTCAAAATCTGGAGAGTAAGGTGGATCCTTTATTCTACAGATCTGTGTCAGATTGTTTATATGGATCGATCTCAATTGACGATTTAGAAAATATTTAAAAATAAATAATAATAATGAAATTAAATTAGGATGTTTATGGGGGATGTTGGGAGACTTGAAAATACATTAGATAATATTTTAAAATAAAATATATAAATAAATAAACTATTGAAAGCAAGGGGTATAAGGGGGAGTGCGCTGATACCGATGCATTTTCGAGATTGGTTCAATCCAAACTAACTCTTGATATTCCCAATCTGAATATTAAAAGAAAGCCGGTAATAAAGGGAAATGCCACTTTACTATCACTTTGGTACTATCACTTTGGCCTTTGTGTGTGAAAAAAATTAGGGTGCAGTTTGCATACAGATGCATCCGTAGGTGTAGAAGTAAAGTGCGCCTTCAAATTTTATCATGGTATCTAATTTTGATGTAAAATGTTCTTAGGATTATCTCAAAATCTATTTTTATATTTAATTATAAAATTTTAAATTTAAAAAATGGTTAAAATCAAGTAGATCTATAAACATATGAAAATCTTGAAAATAGATGGTGTAGATAATATGTTGTAAAATACACTATTTTTAGACTTAAAATCTTTTTATTTTTCATAATCATACATCTCGATATCGAGATGATCAATCAAAGGGTTTTTCAACATTAAAATTACATTTTCCGAAGAATTTTTTAGGGGCATCCGTAGTTCTACATTATATAAGGTAGCATCCTTATATAAACTTTTTCCAAAAAATTATGATGTTTGAGAAAAGTTCGTTGTGCTCTCCATGCATGGGTCAAAAGTGTTAGACTTTGCAAGCTTTTAATAATGGGCAACATTTTCCTTGATTCTCTTCAAATCAAACGAGGTTCAAAAGGTCACTGGGAAAGTGGGGAACAACTCACCGCCTATGTCTTCTTGACAAAGTATGCGTGTGAAAGAGATATTCGTCACAAAGGGTAAACATGAGTTAGAGACTTACATATAGGGGTGGGCAACGGGTCGGGTCGACTAGCCAGACCGACGGGTAGACCCAACTTGGGTTCAGGTCTTGGTCTTATTTGTTGACCTGATGGGTTGGGGTTGGATCAGGTGTGGGTCTATGTTGACCCGACCGACCTAAATATATTTAAATGTACTATTTATTTTATTATAATATTATTGTGTATTATATAATCTACTATTATTTCATTATATTTTTTATACACTATATGATGTAATTTTTATTGCAATACACTATTATATAATATCTTATAGCTTGAAGCTTAAAGAGATATTTAAGGAGAAGGTTTCTCTCTTTCTTCGACTATTTTTTTTTTGTTGTTGTTGAGAGTTGGAGGCATAAATAAGAAAAAGATGAACAATAAGCCGTGCTTTACCCGACCATGCTCGAGTTGGGTGGGGGTTGACTTGACCTTGACCCAACCAAGTCCAGATCCGGGTCCAATGTGGATCTTATCGAGTTGGGTGGGGTCCCAGCCGTGGCCAGCTCGACTTAAATATATTAATATATATTACATATAAATAAAACTAATTATGTAGCATAAAGTATATAAAATAATTTTTACTTACATTCCCCCGACCCGACCCGACCCAAATCCAAGTCCAATTGACTTGGAGCTGTCTTGGACCTAAACCAGATCGAGGTTTTAGCCAAGTCAAACTTAGACCTAGTTGGGTCTGGTCCTGTCGACCAAGACTCAACTTGACCCATTGTCACCCTACCTGCATAAATCAAGAGAGTGAAGCATTTGATGTGATTGCATAGAAACCAGAAAAAAGGGCTAGCAATGGTCTAGGCGAGGCCAGGCGTAGCCCGAAGTTAGTCAGGTCTCTCTAGGATCGAGTGGGACCAACTTTGTCATAGCATTGGCCCAAGGCCAGCTCTTGGAATTCTACATTGTAACCTTTCAAGGCCGGGTTGCTCCTAGCCAGGTCTGATTCGGACCAACCTTGGCCCTAGCCCTGCTGCAGTCCCCAAAGGGTGTAACATTTCAAGACTGGTCCGCTTGGCACATTCCCAGCCAGTCATAAGGCTGGTCCAGCCTTGGCCTTGGCCCTAGCCCTGGTCCTCAAAGGGCTGGCCTAGCTATATCATGGTTGGGTCAAGCGAGTCTGGGCTAGATAAAAGAAAAATAAATAAAAAGGCCCAAGCCAGACTAGGCACAGTCTAGCCTTAACCCCATCATGGCTAGGCCAAGCCAGACTGGACTAAATAAAAGAGAAATAAATCAAAAGTCCCAAGCCATGCCAGCCCTGACCTAGATAAATAAGCCCTAGCCCAAGCGCAACCCTAAAAGTAAAGAAGAAAAAAGAAGACCGGCCCAACCCTATTGTGGTCATGGGGCGGCCTAATAGCCCAGCCAAGACCTAGCCCTCAAGCCACTTTCTTTTTGGCAAGGTCCTTTTATTAGGGCCGGGCCCATCTAATCCGGCCCATTGCCACCCCCAATTCTATACAAGTTATCACGCATATTATCATCCCTTTACCCAAAAGACAGAGATCGCATAGATTCTCTCGGCTCTAGGGATAGATGAGAAATGATTGGTGTGGCACATGTTCTTTTCCTTAAAAAGAGACAAGTATTCCATATCATCCCCACTACTACAAGAGAGAAAGAGAGAGAGAGAGGTTTTCAATTTCATTCCAAATATACCCCACCTCCTCTCCTCTGTAATACTCTCTATTCAAGCAAACACCAAAACCACCACACAATGGGTTGCTTCAGGCCTTCACACAAAAACCGCCATCCCCCCTCCCAAACCACTCTCCATGAAACCACCTACCCAGACCATACACAACAGCAACTCCTCTTCACGTCCCCATACACAACCGCCTACCTCATAGACCCCGCCAACCCCCCTCTCGAGCTGACACGCGGCGACTTCTCCGTCCTCCAGCTCACCCGCGGCGACGAATTCCTCGCCACCATCATCCAAATCGGCGATCTTTTGTGGCCACTGGCCAAAGACGAGCCCGTCGTGAAACTCGACTGGTCCCACTACCTGTTCTCGTTCAAAGTTTCGCCGAAACTTTCGCCGGGTTTCGGCAGGTCCACGAAAATAATCAACTATGGCGTCACATTTTCCGGTGGGTGTGAGGGGCTGGACGAATTGTTGGCTCACTACTCGTGCTTCATTGCAAACAATGGAAATAAGAGTGAGAAGAGGAGAGAGAAAGGTGGGAATTGGGATGAGAGAGAGAGAGAAAGAGAGGAGATGTTTTGGGGAGGAGTGAGAGAGGGAGTGGGAGAGTATAATGGAGTGGTGTTGAGAGCTATGGAGGGTGGAAGTGGGGAGGTGGTGGATGGGGTTTTCAAGTGTACTGAGGCTTACTGCAATGAAATTAGGAAAGGGGGGCACTTTTTTAGAGAGAGAGGGAAGGAGAGGAGAGAGGTATCAGGTGGTCGCAAGAACACAACTCGTGCCAGGAGGAGCATCAAAAGGTAAGCCTAGTATATAAATTTGTGAGCCTAATGTATAAAATGGTAAAATTCGGTTTGGGCTTATCTGATAGACAAATATATAAATTTGTGAAAATTTGCTTTTGGACTTAAATGGGAGAGAGAGTAGTTTCATGCAAGTTTTGTAACTTTTGTTATAGAGAGAGGGATCAGTTTTTACGCAAGTTTTGTTTTAGACAGAGAGAGAAGGATCAGTTTTCATGCCCAGAGAGTTGAGAGTAGATATAATGAAAGTTTTGTGGCCTTGTTTTAGGGAAAGGTTTCTATACTTCGTCTACAGGATACAAGATGTGTGCTTTTCTTACCATCCAGTCATTCAATTTTGATAAAGAGAGTCATTTACCGTTTGATCTTAGATCCGACATATCAAAGTATTTTATTTTTAGTTTTTATTATATAAATTATATGAATATGAAATTTAATACGTGTCATTTTCTCATTAGGACGTACCTATAAAAAATATTAAAAATAACTTTTCGATAAAATATAATGATCAAAATACCTCTTAAAATTTTCAAGGGTATTTTGATAATTTTGTTTTATTGAAAATTTTATTTTTATATTTTTTGCTAGTGCGAGTTTAATAGATGATTGAACGTAAAAAAATTGATATCAAAATAGTTTATAGAAAAAAAATTTAAAATAAAATAGTGTAGATACGTGATATTGTAATTGGGGCAATCTTAGCCTTCCATTCAGAATGGACAGTTGGATAAGGGGAAGTATTTAAGTTTTATGTTGTAGGGGAACGCTTGCCCTTTGTTTTAGGGTACATTCGATATGTGTGAAATTTTTTTTCTTTTTTTTTTTTCGGGGTAATTTCAATGTGAAAGAAATGCCCCTACCGTTTTTTTTTTTTTAGTATATAGGAGTTAGATTTTTTAAAGTGTTAGTGTGGTGATGTTAATGGTAGTTAGTAGATAGGAGTTAGATTTTTTAAAGTGTTAGTGTGGTGATGTTAGTGGTAGGAATGAAAACCACACTAAGTGTGGGGATGTTTTTTTAGTAGATTAGGAGTTCGATTTTTTAAAGTGTTAGTGTGGTGATGTTAGTGGTAGGAATAAAAACCACAATGTGATGATTAAGTGTGGGGATGTTTTTTTAGTAGATTAGGTATTAGTGTGGTGATGTTTGCGGTAGGAATGAAAACCACAATGTGATGACTAAGTGTGAGGATATTTTTTTAGTAGATTAGGTGTTAGTGTGGTGATGTTAGTGGTAGGAATGAAAAGCACAATGTGATGACTAAGTGTGGGGATGTTTGTTTAATAGATTAGGTGTTAGTGTGGTAATGTTAGTCGTAAGAATGAAAAGCACAATGTGATGACTAAATGTGGGGATGTTTTTTTAGTAGATTAGGAGTAAAACCATAATGTAGTGACTAGGTATGGGGATGCTACCACCACAACCCTAACCATCTTTCTAACAAATGAAATATTTTCATAAAAGTATTTTCACATGAAAGAACTCTCTTAAAACAATAGATGTGGAAATTATTCATCCGCTGTCAATTAGTGTAAAAAAATGAACTAAGACCAATTGACATGAAAGAACTCATGTACCTAATCGCATGGGCAAGTTCTTTCTTGTAAAAGTACCGTTACATAAATACTTTCACGCGTACCAATAGAGGGGATTAGTTTCCGTACAAGCTTTGCTTGCAATGTGCTTCAACGTTGTCTATTATCTATTTTTAAGTTGTTATACTTAATTTTTAGAGCGTAGGAAACTTGCACCATGTCGCTAACTGGTCTCTCAAGAAGCTCTGATTTTTCAAGAAGCAATCAATTTTTGGAAAAGGGGTGGTTTCTATAAGGTTGCAACTTTAAACAATGCAATTAAGGTGTACCTCCAAATTTTATTATAACATATAATTTTGGTGAAAAAAGTTTTCAAAATTATCTAAAAATCTAGTTTCGTATCTAATTATAAAATTTTAAACTCACAAAATGGTTAAAATCAAGTAGATCTATAAACATATAAAAATCTTGAAAATAGACAGTTTAAATAATATGTTGTAACTATTTTTAGGACTCAATCCTTTATTTTTTTTATATTTATGCATCTCGATGATCAATTAGAAGGCTTTCCAACGTTAACACAACATTTTCGATAGATTTTTGTGATGCATATTTAATTCTACATTTTAAGATTGTAACCTTATATAAACTTATTTTTTTTGGAAATTCCATAAATAATTTGAGTTTTTAAAAGATCCTAAAGGGAAGTTTGGTAATTAGAAAGTATGTATTCCTTGGAATTCTTAGAAACTAGAGCTGTTGATATCTGGAAACTCTGGAATAGTTGTTTGATAATATGTCTGGGAAGTTCTCAAATATATAGAACAAAGCTTCACATATGTTAGGCTTTATAATAGAAGACTGAGAGAGAGAGAGAGAGAGAGAGAGAGAGAAATGACACATTTAGTTGGTGAAAAAGTGTTCGAGAGGCAAAGGGCATGGTTGGATAGAGAAAAAGGGTATGGTTATAAAGAGAAAGGACACATTTAGAGAAAATTGAAAGTGAAGAGGGAATGGACATGAATAGAGACATATAGAACTTAGAGTGGGAGGGAGGTAAGGGACATAGTTAGAGAAAGAGAAGAAACAGACATAGGAAATGCATGCTTAGATAGAGAAAGGGGCATAGTTGGAGAGAAAAAAGAATTAGAGAGGTAGAGAGAAAAAGGGACATGGAAAACAAAAAAACAGAAAAAAGAAGGTCAAAAGTGAACCACCTAAAATCAAGAAAAGTGAACTTTCATGGGGTTTGGAACCTACTGGTTCTCATTTTTTGAGAACCCGGAACTTTCTAAAGCCAGTTTCTTCATAACTTTATGCCATGAAACAAAAAAGTGATACAGTAAATTAGAATGTCCAGCTTTTGGAGCTAACACTTCCGGTTATCAAGAATGCCCAAAAAGATCACATTTTCCTTATGGAAAAATGTGCATTTTATCTTTTATCAAAAATATTTTTTTTTTAAAATCTTATTTGCTATTTAATGTCATCATTTTTTTCAGGAATGGACTCTAAGTATACGAGATTAGGGTGGTGGGTGCCACAACGTGACATTTTGAGTTTCATAGTAACACCCTTTCCCCTCTGATCTACCCAAAAGAAGAGAAGTTCTCATTTTTTAAACTTTCTTAATACTTGCATTTCTCTTTATTGATTTGAAATATTTTAATTTTGATTTTCATATAAGCTCATTAAAAGTGGTATTAAATCAAGAATCTTAAATTGCAAGAAAATGTATTTTCCTACATAGGTCATATTCCATAAAAAATTCTGAAGTAAGAAAAAGAGTAGCCAAAAAAAAAAACAAAAAAATATCTAATGTTTCGATAAATCAAGAGTATCATTGCAAAGAGGTAAGGGATTTAGGGGTGAAGATCGAATATTTGGGTTCCTTTTGCATGTTACTTTGAATATGTCTTATGCTACTTTGTCTATGTAAACATAAGTTTTATTAGTTTGTATTATTTCTGTTTTCCTTGTTTTTGTTATTTCATTGGTGTCTACAAAAACAATATGGAGGAACTATTATTTCACATTTTTAGCTATTGTTAACTGCAGTCCTATATTGACCTGGGGTTGTTGATCTTGCCATTTGTTAGTGTGAGTGTTGCTTTTAGTTTGATGGTTGTTGCTTTGTTTATGCTTCTAATAAAATTAGTATATGTCTTGTGTCATGACTACGAAAGCAGCATGCAATATCGATATGTTAATGATAACCCACACATAATATTATATAGAATTGTGTTTCATGACTATGAAAGAAGCATACAATATCGATATGTTAATGATAACCCAGACAAAATATTATATGAAATTGTATATAAAGATATTATTTATTTTTTGTACAAGGAGGTCACAATCATTTTTGTCATTTAAATTTTAAAATGGATGATTGTAAGAGTGTTTTGAATAGACACAACATTCTCAAAAAAAAATTCTCGGACTTCACGACTTATTTTAAGCCATCTAATTTTATATCTAATGAGTGAGAATAATTGTGACCTCCATGTTTAAAAGACAAAACCATATTATATAAAGGTGAGGTTTGTATAAAGTGTCAACTTTATACTATTGGAGTAACACTTCAAAACTATCCCGAAAATACAATGTTGGTGCCACAAAGTCTTGCATGATATGGAAATCCATTGTTCTACCCAATAATGAAATTTAAAGTTCTTGAAATTGTGATGATCAAGCAGATCCATAAACACTTTAAAATTGACAGTCTAGAAAATGTGTTAAAAGATGAACTATTTTCTAGACTAGAAGTTCTCTCTTTTTTTTCATATATATGAATCTCAAGGCGAAGATAATCGAATTGAGGGCTTTCCAGCATGGAACAACCTTTTCTAGTCAAATAAGGTGCACTTTAGAAACCCATGGGAAATGTTCTTTCGTCACTAGAAAACCCTCGACTACCTCGACTTTGATATATATGGATATCAAAGAAAAAGTAAATTTCAAACATTAAAATATTATATCTTGTAACACGTTATCTATATCGTCCATTGTCGAGATTTTAGAGTATTCATAGATATGCTAGATCTACAACATTTTTTGAGGTTTCAATTTCATAATAGGGGTGAAAAATAGATTTTTAGGCCACACAAGATTTTAAGCATTGAAAATGCATCTTTTAACAAGATTTTGAGGTGTACCTTATCATGATTGTTTACCGCTGACACCTCATACAAACTTCACCCATTTATTACTGATATTTTGGTTTTCCGATATATGGTTATTTCCGAACTTCACTCCTCTCTCTCTCAAGTGAAGTGGTAGTTTTAATGAGTTGGAAATGTTTTACCCTTTTCTTGTTTGGTTGGTAGGGCGAGAAAGTTATCAAAGATGACAGAGAAAATGAGCTTGGCATTGCTTAATGGGGTGGAGTTGGCGACAGGGTCGATAGCAGGACCATTGATCCGATCAGCAGCAGGGAAGAAGTTGACCAGAAGCGTGCCGGGAGAAGTCCTCCTTGGCTCCCTAGACGCTGTTAGTAAGTTATTCAATACTGCAGACACGGCTTTTATGAGTCCATGTAGAAATGAGTCACCTCTTGAAAATCTATTTTTGAGATGGATTTTTTTACCTAATTTTTTAAGACTAACATGGAGATCATGAATATAAAAAAATAAATAAATTTTTAAAATTAAAAATAATAATTTTATGAAAAAAACATTTGCACGGTTAGTTTCAATTATTTTAATTATTTTAAGATGGACCACGTATTTGCATCCTTTTTTAAGATAGATATTTTATACCTCGGGGACCGCAAATGTAGAAATGTGGTTCCCACCTTATGAAACAATTTTCTTTTTTAATCTACTTTTATTTTATGTTACTAAAAAAAACTAAGGCCAGGGCTACAAAATATAGCCCGATGACCAGGTCGGGCTGGGCCTGGTCTAGTGCCGCAACAGGTTCAGCCTAGTTCACCCTCACTTACTTCATTCTTTTATGTTTTTCTTTCATTGTGGTTTGGCCTGACCCAAGGGCCAAGGCCTCTTCAGCCCGGGTTGGGCTTGGGCCAGCCCTATGGGGGAGACCAAGGCTGAGGCTAGTCCGGCCTATGTCTGGCCCGTTGCCAACCCCATTTTTAAAGGATAAGTGTCTTAGTTGATAAGTGTCTTAGTTTAGTACACTATTCCTAGTAGGGCCAGATGACCTGGCCCAGCCCTATCTGCCCAAAAACTAGGGCCTCAGCCACAAATGGTAGCCCAAGGGCTAGGTCGGGCCTAGCCCAGCCCAGAACTTCTTCAGTTGAATGTCAACGGAGTGCATCCTTCCTTGCTCAAGATTATCTCCAATTTTTACTAAGACATTTAAGGTAAGTCTGTTAATTTTTTCTCCCAATTATTGTATCAACTTCTTCCCCTTGAGGATATTTTACCCTAGTTTTCTATAAATCTTCTGTGCAAAAGCTTATATTAGCACCTATGTCTAAAAATAGCTCTATTGTTCTCCAATTTTCTCCTCTTACAACAGTTATTTTCGCCAGTACTAATAACAAATTTGGGAGTGCACTATCTTTATTATTTGATAAAGATATTCTTTTGGAAATAGAACTTCCATAGCTTTTGAAATCCACTATTTGATATGGGCAGGATGTTTCACAAACCTCAACCTTCTTGCCTTTTCTTTTTCTTTCTTTTTTTTCTTCATCAGAAACCATATCTGTCCTAGAAGCCATCTATGTCTGCCAAACCATTTCTTCTTCTTCTTTAGAAATTCCTGTACCTACATCAAATTTTAGAAGAGAAGCAGGAATAGTTTCTTTTTCTCTTCTGGACTTCCATTTTACAGCGTACTTGTTATTTATTACTCTGTAATCAAATCCAAAAAGCTTCTTTTTCAAATATTTTTACAAAAACTGGACCGGCATAGTTGTACATTGAGGCAAGATATGGTTGAGACAAGGCATAAAACTTTTTTTCCTTTGATAATTCAGTGGGGAAAATGGACCCCTACCCCTTTTTTCAAATAGATTAGGAGTTAGCTTTTTTAAAGTTATTAGTGAAGTCATGTTAGTGGTGAAAATGGAAACCACAACATGGTGACTAGGTTGTTCGGTGTTATCACGATGACCCCAGCCCTTTTCCCAAGGTGTAAAACTTTTGGCAGAGGTTAATGTAAAACATACATCGCCATGATTCTATTAAATAAACTAGGTAAGTATCGGTGGATACCCATTCTTCTCTTTCAGCTTTTTTTTTTTTTGATAAAAAATTGGACGATCATTAACATCCCAAGGTATAATCAAATCCTTTTCTTTCACGTATGATACCATGTTTTCATGATGCAAAAAATTTATCTCCAGTAGAGGGTGATCAAAAGCTGGTTTGTTTGGCTCTTCTTTATGAAATCCTACCACGCTTAGCTATGCAGTAACACTCCTGTTTGGGCTCCCAACTCTTGGATTTTCAGGGAAAGGACTATTGACTCAAGGAACTCAAAAGAAAACAGGAAATAAACAGTGAAAACTTTAAACGAATAGTGAGGGCGACAAAACAGTGGAGAGTGTGACAAATAATGGAGCCAAAGGATTAAACCTATAGGCTCTTATATCTGAAAGAAGCAAGTATAACCTCTTGCAGGAGCATATCATACTCAGAACACACTTTAATCTTAGCACCACAACAATAAAGGAAGCATCCAATGATCCATATCACTGTAAGTCTATAATTGTAAGTGATAGATTATGAGTGTCTCCATCCAACAACAGATAGATGGCAACTGTGCAAAAAGCATCATTTCATGTTCTAGTGGGCACATTGTCTCTTCATCACCAATTGTCCACCCACTGGCACCTAATGACCTTCGGAGTTTCTATGGTTGCATAGATCATAATGTGCTTTGTTAAGATAAGATTTGTGTTATGTACAACAGAAAGGTTAACCAACCGAACCAAAAACTGTGTATGAAATATTGAAAACACAGACCTCAAACCCTCCTCTCTCATGTGTTTCTGATTTGGATGCTTGTAGATACTGTCATGGACTCCGTAGAAACGGCAGGAAGGAAAGCGCTTTCTTCCACCAGCAGAACCACAAGTCGATTGGTAGCCAACAGGTGAGAAAATCATTACAGCAAATAACTTATAAGGATTTCAACAAAGTTTTAAAAAGAAAAGGCATGCCATTGCCAAATTGAAAAATCAATATACATGGCCAAGGCTCGTAATGGACTAAGTGGCTGCGCCCAGCCCAGTCAGCCCAACTTCAAAAACTGGGGTCTGTACGACAAAGTGTGGCCCAACGGTTGGGCTGGGCTCAGCGCAGGCTTATATTTTCCATTGTTTTTCTTCCCCCCTCTTGCTTTTGAATCTATTAGGTCAGTGCTGTGGTGGCCAAGCTTGAGTCCAAACTTCTAGTTTTGTAAATTTGCACATGTTTCTTTCGACCATTTTCTCTCTTTATCTCCAAACAAAATTCGGATGAATGTTGTGGTAAGCAGATTTGGAGAAGATGCAGGGGAGGTGACAGGAGACATTATGGCAACAGCTGGGCATTGCATGGGAACTGCTTGGAATGTATTCAAGATAAGGAAAGCCATTAATCCTGCATCCAAATCCAACATCTCTTCTGCCATGCTCAAAAGAGCAACAAAGAAGCAGTAAACCGAGAGAAACACATGATTTACCGGAGAGGAAAAAGAAGAAATGGCCCTATGTTATCGAACCTAGCTATTGATTCTAATATGGTTTACAGACTCTCTCTCTCTATCTCTCTCAGTTTTCACAGCTTCATAGGCGAAACACTGCCATGTAATGTAAAACGCTTCTTACATGATGATATCAAATCTATTGATGTTGATCATTTCGAAGGAACAATATAGATGTACAAATCCAAAGCAAGACGGATTTTTCTACACATCATTTATACATAACCTTATTCACTGTATAAATGTGTGTATTTCTTTGATTGTATACATGGTTTATATGCAATAGACACCAAAGAGCAGACAATGTGAAATAGAAAGACTCTCATTTGCAGATAGAAACTAATATACGGCGAGGAGGCTCAAAAGGCCGACGACTGTGGAGAACAGCCAAGTTATCGACCAAAATAACATCACCTTTTTGCCATGGAATTACGACACTTTCCTCTTCTAAGATTTTTAAGCATTCCAATATGATATCAGCTGGCAAAGGGGCGCCATCACCAAATGTAACTGCCTTGACAGGGTCATTTCGTGAATCCTTCCATCCTGTGTAAGCAGCAGCCATGCTATTAAACCATATCTTTCGACCCCTTGTAGCATCGTATTTTATTGCAGGAATTGGACCAATAATAGTCTTCACTCCATCTTCAGTCCACTCAAGCGTCATACCCAACCGAGAAGCCCTGCAAATTAGTGAACTATGGAAGATAAAGCATCTCAAAAACAAAATAAGGATGATCGCACCTCTCTCTCTATGACAAGAATTTGGATGCACAAAAAAACAATATTATCACGAACAGACATATCACTGAATAAGTGAGGGGTCTCGTTTAGTCAAAACCCGTCTGACCATTTGTTGTACCGGTTTCACCAGATTTTAAAAATATTTAAGAAAAATATGAACCATCATCATCTGAGCCTTATCCCAACTATTCGGGATCGGCTACACAGACCCATTCCAGCATTTTGTTCTTTCAAGGGTTATACCATCTGTCAGACCAGAAGTCACCATATCTCTTCTCGCTACTTCTATGTCCTTTTCGGCCTTTCCCTTGCTCTTTTAGAGCTTTCACTTGAACCAAATCACCCCTCCTAACCGGTACTGTATTAGGTCTACAGTGCACATGGTCAGCCCACCTAAATCAATTTTCCCATATCTTATTGCCTATTGCACCACCCCTAAGTTCCCTCCTATGTATTTATTCCGAATTCTACCCTTTCTTGCATTGCCACTCATTAATCTCAATCTCAACATCCTCATCTCAGCTACACTCGTCCTAAATATATGCTATTTCTTGACCACCTAACATTCCTTTCCATAAAGCATGGTTGGTCAAACCGGTCGAAAACGGCCAATCGTACAGACCAAGACGAGTCAAACATTAGTTTTAACTGATTTTGACTAAACCAAGTTTGCATTTTCGACCAAATAGACCAAGGTACTAGTTAGCGGTTCGACCGGCCCGACCGCCGGTTCAGACTGGTTTTGATACTTATGCAAACAATTCTCTCCAATGAGCAATTAAATGTTGGCACAACTTTTTATTGAATAAGAAATCAGAAAATAAAAGGCCTCTCTCTCTCTCT
>NW_006499905.1:1978382-2002466 GCF_000471905.2 Amborella trichopoda | reverse complement strand
CTCTCTCTCTCTCTCTCTCTCTCTCTCTCTCTCTCTCTCTCTCTCTCTCTCTCTCTCTCTCTCTCTCTCTCTCTCTCTCTCTCTCTGTATGTGTCTGTGCTTTTATGTGTGTATGGGTGTATCTTTCACTAAGTTATGATGTCAAACACCTCAAACCATCTCTGGTACATTGCATATATGCACGGTCCCTAACAATGCATTGAATTCCACAAAAGAGCACTAGACGAGAACCAATCAAAATGGGCTTCATATAATAAAAAGTCTTAAGATGAAAAAAAAAAAATGAAGAAACGACAAACAAATTCGTTAGGTTCCCCTGGTTGAGATGCATGGAACGGAAAAATAAGCATTTAACAGAAAAAAAAAAAAATCAGAAGTGACGACTGATAAAGCACTTCCCATGAAATTAAAAATACAAGTGCATCAAATAACAGGACCAATGTATGAAAACAATAAAGGACTACTGCATTTCCAATATGCAAAAAAGGAATTAGATCAAATCTGAATCATCACTAAATGCAATCAAAACTACCATATTTTCAGGCATTTTCAGAAATCATCAACTTATGACCACCAATTAACCGGCATATGATCACATGGTGAGATGGGGAATTTTGTTAACAAAATCATCACATACCTGTAGTCACACATCTAAATAGGTGAAGTGCATCATACACGCACACTAAAGGGCCATCCACTCTCTTTCCGAAGACAGATGGAGGATATTAACAGCACCCGGGTGAATGTCCCAACAGGCCCCACTGGGACAATAAATCTCGACCACCCATCAAGGAGAATGGACAGTAGGTGCCTCTTTGGTGTACAGTATACTACACATTATTAGCATAACCATATCTGATTGCACCTTTACCAGATCTCTGGTCGAAATTTTTAATTTTGGATTTTGAATTCATTTGAATTCCAAGTTTTTGCTATCTTCCCTTCTTTAATGTATAGTACAGGAGACTCGCACACAGTACGCAATATAACAGATGGACTCCATTCAAGGTGGGCATTTCCCTATCTCTCAATATCATGAGGACCAAAGAAAAGGCCATAACCAGCATACACAAATTCCCGAGGTCACAGCACATCAAGTCAATTAACCTAGAATCATGAATATAGAATGCCAGAAAATTAATGAAACCACAGTACTGTATCTATAATATATAATGGGTAATGAGAATGCAGACCTTTTCTCAGCTTCAATTTTATCTTGGGTCAAAAATGTCGATTGCCATCCTCGACCAATTGGGGAGGAAGGATCATCTCCCTTACCTAATACTCGAGTGTAAATCAAACCGTGCTCCTCAAGTCTCTCGACAAACTCTGGAAACCTATCTTTCATTTTTTCATAAATGAGATGGCTAAGTACTATCGGAGTTTCTCCACCTTTCCTTGGTTCCTCTTCACAAAAGAAAAACAGTTTCGTGGGGTATTCTGGAACCTGTTAAAAAACTTTGAACAAATTAAAGAGAGCCTTACAAAAACCAGTTATTCTAAAATTCTTACATTTTAAACTTATCCCAAGTTGAAATTGTATGCAAATACTACACAAATTCAACTTGTCCGAATGTGATGATTTACATTAGAGAAATAAGTGATCCATTCCAATTTCCCCTTTAGCAACAAACTATAAAATTTGAAAAACCAGGAGAAATAGTCACCAAATCCTGTTTTAGCAAGAGATTATACCAAAGTTAAAAAAACAAAGCTCGGACAAGGGAGGGTCCCGAGTCTGTACAGACTTGGCTGGGTCCATCAGGAACTCGGCTAAGTCTGTACAGGTTATAATACTAAACTGTAGGAACTGGATGTGTTTGGTCGGTTCCTGCTTGGACTTGGCAAGAGTAACATGGTGAGCCCGAATGGACTTGCCAAAGCTTTAGAACACTGGATTATACCACTTGAAAATCCCGATATTTGAGAAAGCAAAATAACTTCAACCACCAACTTCTCCAAAATAAACGTACAATCACACGTAAGAAACTAACGATCATAAGAGGAGTCAATCTAATCCATTAATGGATGTAAACTAAAAAATTTGCAGATTCATCACTCATATAATTTGAAGATCAATGGTTCAGCTGAACTCTTCTTTATAATTCTATAAAGCTTGGAAAGGGTTCAATTGGCCAACTTTCATTTTTCTTACCTGAATTTTAGCAATCCACTTCCATTAAAATTTCAAAACAGGAATTTTAATAGAAAATTTTTGAGATCAAAAATTCTTTTCTTAACAGGAATGAGGAAATATCAACTCAGTAAGCTTTTAGAAAATCCTTAAGGAAAAAATTATGCAACAGAATGCTCATTTGCCCTTCTTTAAATAGTCATTTTTTTGGCTTATCGTACAATATTTATTACAAAATATCAGAAATGGACAATATAACAGATATAAAATTTAAATAGTGTTCTGCAAAATAAGTATACCAATAAAAAAAAAATTCCTCAAAATCAAAGCATAAACCAAATATCTAATCTCAAGCCTAAACCCATAGTAGATAAATAGAACATTACAAAATTACAGAAAAATAACTAAAGGATGACAGTCATTCATGGATTTATTCCACAGATGAATAAAAGCTTACAAAATTGCATAAAAGAGCAAACAATTAAAACTTGTAAACTTGCAACAAAAAATAAAAAAAGTCACACACCAAATGGAACTAGTCCATCCAATTCAACCATAAATAGAAAAGTAAAAAAAAAAGTCACACACCAAATGGAACTACTCCATCCAATTCACCCATAAATAGAAAAGAAAAATCTTACAAAAATCGAAGTAAAAATTAGAAAAAAACCTGAGCCATTTCATGGTGAAAAGGTATTGGGGAATCAGGCGGCGATTCATTTGCCGTAAAAACTCGACCAAAAACATTGGTTCTTGGAGCCGCACCCCCAACATAAGGAAGCTCCTCAAACCCAAAAGCTTCGACCACTGCGTTAAAATCAGAGGAAGTTTTTACAGGGAAACCTCTGAACAGGATCGACCCACTTGAAAGGAGCAAGCTTTCGAGCCATGGCTTTGATTCGGTGATTCTTTGCGTGAATTCATGGAGGGAAACAGAAGCAGAGCGGGGATAAAAACTTGGGTTTGGAGATAGAATTGCAGGGAATTGAAACCCCCCATTGAGATGCTTTTGCTGAGGCAATTGGATTTGCTCGAAAGCATGAGCCATTCTCTCTCTCTCTCTCTAATCCAGATACTTCTCTCTCTCTAACTCTTTGTTTTGTGAGAGAAGATGGGCCGCTCTTCCAAGCTCCATAAATCTTTAATGGAATTTATAGCCTTGTTATTTTTGTTATGGTTCACGCAAACAGTATCAGATAGATTTATCAGCGTCTTTTAACGAATTGGACGGTGATACTTTTAGAAAATACAAATACTCCGCACGCATTAGCGATGCTGCTCCCAAGTCATTGCATACTGGGCGAATATGTCTCTGCCGTCGATGACCACACGATAAGACTAGGTTAAAAAAATTATTATGCTCCCGCGGGAGCAAGAATCTATATTCTCTCCCCTTGCGGCTAAGTGAGACCCTAGATTTGCCGTTCGGGGTCAGAACTCCTTTTTGAGTCTTGGAGAGCGCAAACGATCCCAATTTCATTTGGGGAGAGGTTTCTAGAATTAATAAAAGGGAAAAGTTTATATCGAGCCGAGACTCTAATCAATCAAATTTGAATCTACCCAAAAAATTTCATTAGAAGAGGTTGTTTTGATGCTCAAATATCTTCAAATCGATCATCTCGACATCAAGATGCATGTTCATGAGAAAAAAATTGTATTTCAAGTTTTGGAAATAGTGTATTTTGTAATACATTTTTTTACCGTCAATTTTCAAGATTTTCAAGTTTTCATAGATTTGTCGATCTATACTATTTTTTAACCTTTAAACTTTATAAATAAATATGAAAATATATTTTAAAGCTATCACAAAGATTTTCAATATTAAAACCACATTTCTCGACACTATTTGAAGGTATGCTCTAATTTGATTGTTTAGAGCCTAGGGTCTATACAAACTGCACCGTTAATAAAAACTTATTATGCTCCTTCTACTTGGGTTATTTATCTATTTTTGCGGAAGTTTATATCACATTGACGTCTTATATTGTAGAATTAAGGTGCATTTCTAAGAAAATGTTATTTTGATGTTAGAGAAAATGCAATTGTTCATCCTATATAACAATCTAAGAAACTTTTTTTCTGTTTTTGAAAAAGTCTTATATTGTAGAATTAAGGGGCATTTCTAAGAAAATGCTATTTTGATGTTAGAGAGCAATGTAATAGTTCATTTTGAAAAGAAAGAGTCTTTTACTGAGGAATACATTTTACTTTTATTTTTTTCAACCCTTTCTTTTGACAAAAGATCACTTACATGCGGTCTTTATTATAATAAGATAAATTTCAAAATAAAATTAACATAACAATAAAACCAAGATCTTAACAAATTCATATCATTGAAACAACTATGTACTATGCTTGAGAATAAAAGATAAGATTGCAATAAACAAAAAGAAGAGTGTCGAAGATTACATCAATCGGGCTTATTACACCCCACACCGTGTCACCATCATCCGATGGCAAGGGATCAACGGTTTTGCTTCAATCTCGAACCAAGAAAGCAAATTTCGGCTAAGCCATACCAATGAAACATGAACCCCTTTGATCACAAACTCAAACCATATGTGAATTCTCTTAACAACCTAGTTTGAAAGAGATGGATTCTCTTTTTGCTAAATCCTAAAACCATTAGCCATAAATCCATGAATAAGATTATGGTTTGTTAGGGTTGTGACTTGTGAGGTGAGAGATCTAAAGCATCCATTCCATAGATGGGCCATCAACATTCTCGAATGTGCATGAACCATTATCCTCCTTTCTTAAATTATTTTGCCATCAATAGAAATTAAATAAATTAAATCTAATCAAAATATTGTGCATACCATAAAATAGCACAAGTCTACTCAATCTTTCCACAAAATCTTTAAAAGATATATCAACTCAATATTTAGTCAATATCTTCCAACCATATGGCCACAATTCATATCACCAAAAAATAGGAAAGAGAATAAGGGTCGGGGTGCAACCCAAGGGAGGCACTCATGGGCTCCATGTTCTAAAAATATGGCGGGCCCATATGCACAATGGGCCCCCATGATATTTTTATATATTTAAAATTAATAAAAGGATTTTAGAATATTATTTGAATATTTAAACAATTGTAAAATCAATATCTTTAATTTTATAAATCCAAAAATTATAAATAAAATATCCAGTGGTTCACAAAAATTCAAATAATAATTTTAAAATAATTTTCATCATAAAACAAACACAATTAAATTAATTTAATGAAAAAATGATCCATATAGTTTATGAATCAACAATCATGGGGCACTCCACCTTCAACTGTGGACTACAAACCACATTTGCTTTATCAGATCAACCCAGTATTTTCCATGATCCACAATCCAAGCAGGGGCTCATTAGCGGGTAACCAAAGTCTGATCTATGAGTCAAGGGATTGCAATCCTCGTCTATAGATTTTAGGTCCTCCCCTAGAGACAAGTCAAGGTCACTTAGAACTGATGCGACCATAGTTCCTATGGTGCGTAGGGGTATCTCTCGCACATGCATACGCTTCACCCTAAAAAGTGGATTTCTAGTTTTTTCGAACGATCTATCGATATGCATGCCGTGTGATGGTACATGGATGAGGTTTTGGCCCCTGTCTCTGTAGGCCACCATCACACACAAGGGTCACACAATCCCTCGGCTCACTCATCCGGGCATGTTCTCCGACTTCATCAAGGGCTAACCCATAAACCCTCATCGGTTTGTTCTTCATGCCCAGGTAACATGGGTTTTTTCCAACCGACTGGCCTAGATCGTTAAACACAGATCGGTATCAGCAAACCATTGTTTATTTAGTATGGTCCACGAGGGACCACACTCTCACTAAGTTTATGTTCCACTCATAAGGCCTTTAAACGCCACATAAACCCAACAATCTTCACATTAAGATGTATAAATATGAAAAAAAAGAAGATCAAGTTCTAAAAATAGTACATTTTGCAATGCATTATCTCGACTGTCTATTTTTTGAGATTTTTCGTACATTTATAGATATGCTTGATTTGAATTATTTCTTAGGTTTAAAATTTTATAATTATAAATGAAAATAGATTCTTATGCTATCCTAAAAAATTTCTAACAATAAAATTTTATCTTATGATAAAGTTTGGAGGTGCATCTTACTTTGATTGTTTAAGTTTGCAACCTTATACAAACTGCTCCGCTCCCTTTCTTTTTTTGATAGGGTTTCTATGACGCCAGCTCATATCTATATGTGCGTCCTCTCCCTAAAATCCATCTTAAAGATGGATTTTTTTATCAAATTACAAAGGATGGATGATCTAGGCCAAGGTGATGATGAATATAAAAAACAAATAAAAATTTAAAATTTTAAATATACATTTTTTTAGGGATATTTTTTGCAATGTCCATAAGTTATTTTCATCTGTGCACTTTATGCAACTTCCATCTTAAAAGTCGATGTTTGTGAGACAGCAGGCTCTTGAGTCCGCCAACTCGTACATAACTTTTCCTTTATTTTTAAATTTCAATTCACTTACCTATTTTTTAAAAATAGGTTAAAATATTCAAACTACCCCTATAGGTGCTTTAGAACCCGACGATTTCCGATCCTTGTCACTTATATGGATGGGAAATCAGGCAGGAAAGAGCAGGTTCTGGGATGGTACAACCTAGTTCCCCCTAAAACCCCTCTTTTATTTTTATTTTTTATTTTAACTTATCTAATATTTTTTTAAGTCCTCGTAAATTGTATTTATAAATCCCTATTTAATTTTAATTTATATTTGTATTTTACTATTATTTAGATCACCAATTTGACCGAATCAAACTAATCCAAATGGCTTGTCTACCATTTGACATGCATATGCGATCCACCCTATCGATATGGGCTTTGAAAAAATGCTCTTATTATCTAAATTGTTTAAGAGGGTCAAATTACTGAGATACCCAACTTGTTCAAGATTCCCGACTATTAGCATGGCGATTTAGATATTTGAGATATTTTGTAAGGAGGCACCTGAATAAAATAGAAATTAAAAAACAAGTTCTTATCGATATTTGGACCATTAATGATTCTGCAATAGGTTTTGAACCTTTAGATGTATTTTCCCAAATGAGAGTAAATGTATAGATTTTAATAAAAATTCATGACATTTGTCAACAAAAAAAAAGTAAATGTATAGATTGCTCGAGCAAGAACACCCTACAAGCTGGAGCAAATGTGGGACTGTAGTTTCCGCTCATTGAGTGGTCCTGAAGAACCCATTAATATGGACGCAATTCTAGCGAGATACACTGGGTGGAACTCAAACATATGATAGTGACTTTACAATATTTACATGGGTGCATATACCAACCTAACCCAATTATCTTTCCGTGTCTTTGGACCATGGTTTTAAAATGGGCGAACAGGACTAGAACCGGCCGGTTCTAGCAATTCTATTTCCTACTTATTTTTAATATTTTTTATTTTTTTTAAATTTTAATTTGTTGGTTCACTAAGTCAGGTTGCCGATATGGACCAGTTATCTAAAAGGGCAATCTAAGTCACCGAATTGTGTTTTTAAATCTTGCTTTGGACATTAGCACAGTGAGGCAAATGATAATGAGCAATTTATCTATCGGGAAAAAACTAGAAGCGTTCATATGACACTTTTACCTCTCTACAGAATTTGAAGTATTTCGTCATTCAATAGTGTATTGGGAGATCTATTGATTAAATATAGAGTTGTATTAGTAGCTTCAGCCTAAAATTACTTACCAATACCAGATTGTGATGGCATGCTTTTTACTTTTTCAATGATGGTCTTATTCATTCTCTCAATGACATAATTTTGTTATAGTGTCCCAAGAAGAGTCATTACTTTGCGAATGTCATTTTCTCTATAAAAAGTATCAAAAGTGTTAGAGCAATATTCACCACCATTATCAGTTTGCAAGCATGTAATAAATATCTCTGTTTCTTTTTCAATATTGGTTTTGAAAACCTTGAAAACTTAAAAAACTTGATCTTTAGATGCCAAATGATACAACCAACGTTTTCTAGAATAATCATCCAAAAAAGTGACAAAATAAGAAGCTCCACTAAGAGATTTAATATTAAAAGGGCCTCAAACATCAGAATAAATCAAGTCTAATGCTTTACTTTTTTACGAGATTCATTTTTTTTAAAACTAACTCTACGCTGATTACCATGACACATTGATCACAAAAATCAAGAAAAAATGCTTAAAAATAGGAACAAGATTTTGAGTTTTCAATACCTTCATACCACGTTCACTGAGATTACCCAATCGACAATGCCAAATCTGCATGTCCTCTTGCTTAGTAGTTGTAACAATGATCTTATATGTAGCATCATTCCTTTGAGCCGTACCATAAGAGTGTAGAAACTCACATCTTTTTGCCCTTTCAACATTGTCATACAACTTATTAAAATCTTCCATGACCCATTTCCAAAAATCACTATGAAACCAGATTCATCCAATTGCTCGTCTGAAATAAGATTTTTCTTCAAGTCAGGAACGTGCTTCACATTTCTCAATGTGTGCTTCTTTCTATATGATTGCTTGATAATAACATTTTCAATGTCCAAGATTTTGCAAGCTCGATCGTCACCAAGATAAACCAAGGCACCATCCACATCTGTGTAGAATGAAAAATATGACCTTTCTGAGTAAACATGAAATGCAGCACCAGAGTCTAAAATTCAAGTATCTGTAATAAACAATGTTGTGCATGCAACACTAAAAGTGACCCCATTTGAAACTGTAGTTACTTCGGCATGAGCATCCTTGCATTTAGCCTTTTGTTTATTTTTTAGAGTATAACAATTTTTTCTTGTATGACCAGGTTTCTTGCAATACCAGCAAGTAACCTTCTTACCGTGTGACTTGGATATGTGTCTGTTATGAGATTTACCCCTATTAAATCCAATATTGTTGATGTCTATGTTGGGTTCTTCCTCTATCTCTTGTTGTCAATGTTTGATTTGACTCAGCAAGTATTTGTGTGAATGCCTTTCTAGTCTCTTCATTCAACAATGAAGTTACAACATTTTAAAATTAAGCTTGTTACCCATTGTATTAGTCACAGTGGTAACCAAGGTATCCCAACTATGTAAAAGCAAACATAAAACTTATTTATCAAAATTCACTTTCAAATACCTCAATTGTGTAGAAACTGAATTAAACTCACTCACATGCAATCTAATTGTAGCACATTCTTTCATTTTCAAAAGAAATACTTTTTTCATCGCATGCATTTTAATTGCACTAGAGGGTTGCTCAAATGATCGCTCTAAAGGTTGCCAAAGTTCTGCAGACATTTTATATTGACAAACATCAAATAAAATTGATGGTGAAATACATGGTATAATAGCTACCTCACTCTAAAATACAAATAATACTTTCAATCTTGTTTATAGAGAGCATAATTAAAAGAAAAAATACAAAAAAGACAGAACCTTGCTTGCCTAGATAAGCATAAACATGCCTTTCTTGTGAATTAGTGCGATCAAAGAATTGAACAGAGAGATAAAATCTTACTAGGAGAGAGCAATTAATACACGGCGAGGAGGTTCAAAAGGTCGACGAGTGTGGCGAAGTGCAAAAGTTATCCATCACCATTTTATCACCATTTTGCCATGGAAAGAAGGCACTCTCTTCCCCTAAGATGTTGAGGCATTCCATGATGATTTCGGGTTGCAGAGTGGTTCCGTGTAACCGCTTTGACAGGGTTGTTTCGTGAATTTTTCCAGCCTGTGTAAGCAGCAGCCATGCTGTTAAACCATACCCAACCGAGCAGCCCTGCAAAAAACAGTCTTAACACAAAGCAAAGAAAAATGGCTCGTAGGAGCCTGTTAAGCGCTATGCATTGTTCGTCATAAGGCACTTGAGGGGCACTTTGCAGCATTTAATGTTTTTATTTCTTGTTTTAGTCCCTTCATTTTGGACTACAGTTTTCGAACTTGGGCAAGTCGACTCGGCTTCGCCCCACTGCCGAGGCTGAGAGGCCCAAGTCCATCGTAAAGTAACAACTAGTTCATTGGGTGAACACGAATCACTGAATAAAATAAAAAACAGAAGACTCGATACAAAAAATATTAAACTCGCCTGATTTTGCCCTACGGGAGATAAAACTCGTTTTTCATAATAGGAAACTTTTGTAAACTGAAAATCTGAAATTTGGGAGTGATTATCATAGCCTTTTGAAACCTTTCCATGTTTTTAAAAGAAATATTAACTTTATGATAACATTTGGGTTTATCAAAACCCAAATCGAACAATAATTTATCACGAAATTATGGGGTTTTTAGGGTTCTTCGTTTATCCAAAAAAAATCGGCCAATCTCTTCCTTTCTCTCTTATTTATCCACGAAATTGATCGATTATGGTTCTTTTTCAATATATTGAAGCTATCTATAAAAGCCCTATGTTGATTCTCGTATTTATTCAATTTAATCACCTTAAATTTAAGGTTTAGGGTTATACACACCATTTTTCTTTTTTCCTGCTTATTTCTACACCAAATCAGAAGATTTTTTGTTTGTTTTAAAGCTTTTGAAATCAACTTCTAGAGCTCTATACAGATCAGTGGTTTTTTTTCACCATTATGGACTGATTTAGTGCATCAAAGAGATAACATCGTTACTTTGTGAAAAAATCGCCAATTCTATTATTTCTCTCTAATCACTCCATAATTTTTTTATGGTTTTTAGTTTATTATGAAGCTTTTGAAATCATCTTCAAAGCCCTATACAAATTCGTGGTTTTTTTACTCCAATATTGAATGATTTCGTGCAACATAGAGCTAACATCGATGAACAATAAAAAACTTGTAATTATGGAGGTAATATTGATTATTATTATTAATCAACAATAGTGTTTTGATTATTATTATTATTTTAAGATAATGAAATAACTTGAAAACCCCTATATTGCTTTGTGTTTTTTTGCTTCAATACCGATTGATTTATTGCATCATATAATGAACCGTGTAAAATCTAATATTTTTCTCTAATTTATCAACAATAATGTTTATTATTATTATTATTTTAATTAGAAAAATTATTAAAATTAGTCATATTTACTTAATTTCAAAAATAAATGTCACTTTTACTAGTGTGTGCATGCATTTTTGTCAATTCTGGGGTTTTTAGAATTAACAAGATGTAAGAATTGTTTTTTTATGAGTTAAGATAAAAGGAGTTCCAAAAAAAAATGTAGCGCCCCCAATCTAACTCAAGGATTCTTATAGACTCACTAGACGTAATATTTTATTTTAAAGAGAGTTATGGAAAAAAGAGCTCCAAAATAAATCCGCCATTAATAAATATAGAGTTAGAAAATATATTTTTTAAGAGAGTTATGGAAAAAAGAATTCTAAAATAAAGCCAAGACATTAATAAAAATAGAGTTAAAACACAAATGCAAGCCATTAAGAAATATAGAGTAAAAAACATATTTTTTAAAAAATTTATGGAAAAAAAAAACTCCCAAATAAATCCATCCACTGAGAAAAATAGAAATGGAACTTCACAACCCATTTGGAGGTAATGACCACAAGTATTAACCCGTAATGTTTATTTGCTCAGGGGATTGGATCCCACGTCCTGATGGGGTACACGACTTGCGCAGGCATACTACCACAATGGAAGCTGCCCCTCATTATATATAACTAAATTTTGTATGTTGTTTTTTGTTTAAAAAAAAAAGGACCTTGACTCGGCCGAGTACATCATCTTGGCCAGGCCCGAGTATCTTGGCCGAGTCGATATTTTGAACTTTGTTTTGGACTATGAAGTAATTTTTTTGCTAAATATATAAATTTTTTTGCTAAATAAATTATATCTTGTCTCATAAAAATTAAATCGACAATGCAATTCCCAAGAAGTTGGAGTGGCTAGAGTGATCACTACATAGATTTGAAGTCACCTAAGTCATCAACTTATAAACACCAATTATACTAGAAGTTCATATTATTAGATATATTACTTTAGTGAAGAAAACCATTAAATAGGTATAATTACAAATAAACTAATATAGTTGGGGGAAGTGTGCTATACTCCCATGGTGTATACTGTGGACTAAATTGGCATTGACAGTCCATTGCTCTGAAACTATGTAGATATCGGAGGGCGGACCCACTATAGTAAATTTCCACCACCGAGCATCACTAATGGATGGTAGGTGCCTGCCTCTTCCATGTACTACAAACTACACTGTATATGTTATCGTTTCCATTTATACGTATTTTTGCTACACATTAGATCTTGAGCTGTAATTTCATAGTTTGAATTTTGAAATAGTATTCCAATTTTTGGGTCATTTTTTCTTAATGTTTTGAATGAATGGTGCCTTGGATGTGTACAATAAACTATTATATACTGCCCAGCATAACCACTGAACTCCAATTTGGTATTGAAATAAAAGGAAAGAAAAAGAAGTTCTCATTCCATAATCATCAAATGCTAGTTTCCATTTCAAAACATGATGTACTGATTAAAGAGGTAGAACTAGTGCCACAACAATCTCTATGTCCGCTTACTCGATTCGGGCCGTTCTCTCTTCCTAACCAAATGAAAAAAGAATAAAAAGAAAAGCTCTTTTTCCCATCCCAGGGAGCATAGTGATTGAAATCTCTCAGGTATCTGGTCTGCCTATTCTAGCCCTTATGGAACCACAGTAGTTAGTGTTTGGGGCCTGTTTGGGTGGGGCATATAACTTGCTGCACCAAACAGCTCTCATTACCTTTATGAATCAGCACTTTTTTGCAGTTTTGCCTCCACTGCGAATAATCAACAATATCCATAAATTTGGGGCTGATATATTTGAAATGTGGCCCCACTTTATGCGCCAAATTCGGCATAAAGTGGGGCCACATTTCAAATATAAGGCATAATGAGAATGCATTCCTTTTCTCAGCTTCACCTTTTATCTTTGATGAAAAATGTCGATTGCCCCCCACAACCAATCGGAGAGGAAGTATCGTCTCCCTTCCCTAGTACTCGAGTGTAAATCAAACAGTGCTCCTCAAGCTGCTCTACAATTAGGGAACCTCTGTTTCATCCTCTGTTAAACAACATGACTCAGTACCATTGGATTTTCTCCACCTTTACGTGGTGCCTCATCACAAAAGAAAAACAGTTCAGTGGGGATACTCAGGAAGCTGTTAGAAAATTTCGAACAATTAAAGAGTACCTGACAAAGTCGATGATAATAAAATTTTGTAAATTAATAAACATGGTCTCAACTCTCAAGCATTCCGAATTGGCAATAGGACTAGGAAAAGAGGAGTGCATAAGTCAAGAATGAACTGAGAAATGTCGATGATGACAAACTTCTGACAAAGTCGATGATAATAAAATTTTATAAATTAATAAACACGGTCTCAACTCTCAAGCATTCCGAATTGGCAATAGGACTAGGAAAAGAGGAGTGCATAAGTCAAGAATGAACTGAGAAATGTTGATGATGACAAACTTAAGTTTCATGAGACCTATAGATTATTTGAGTTTAGTTGCCATTGTCTAAGAAATTGTGTATGAACTGAAACCTTCACAGGACAAAGATGTGAATTAGAGCTTGATTTTTATCAAGTTATAGACTAAATAAGCCCAAACAAAGAGACATGCTTGATATATTAGGATTATCTGAATATTACAAAAGGTCCATCTAAACATGGCCAAGTTGATTTTGTTAGTGTTTTGTGGTTCAAAACACTTGTGGTGATAGTAAATGGTAAAAGCATATAAAAAAGACTATTTATTTTTAGTATAAAGAGATCACAGTCACATTTTTCTATCATGTTTTAAATTGGGAGGTTGTAACTATGTCATTGACCAAACTCAACATTAAAAAGAAAAATTCTCAAACTTCGTGACACACCCCAAGCCATCTACTTTAGCATCTAATGGCTAGGAGCGATTATGATCTCCTTATAATTAAGATAAATGGCCTCATCATTTATAATCTCATATTAAATTTGTTAGTGACAAATTTATTTTAAAATTATTATTATCATTAAAAAAATTATCAAGGTTATCCTTAAGCAAAGGATAAATATGTCATTTGAAACTAGTTTTCGGCATTCGATGTCAAACAACTATGTCATATTTTAATTTGTATTAGGTACTTGCTCAGCCCTGGGTTGACCTATGGATGGCATGGGAACAATGCTTGTGCACCTCTATGTATGCCAATGAGAGAAAGCCCACCTCCCTTAGGTCAATAGATGTTATTCATCTGAAGTTCAAACATCTATAGTGTTATTCGTGCTATATTTGATTTGAGATTCTCAAGGAAAAGCTAAATTCAATGGCTCAAATGTTTCTTTCGAAACAAATATCATTTGTAGTTTTTATTTATTTTTATTGTTTACACATTAATGATCTCCATGTTATGGATTGTATGTTTCTTTAAAAATCAGGGTCAAAATCTCTTTCAAAAATAGATTATTAAGGGGGCCGCATTTCTACATATGAGTCCGATGACTCATAGAAACTGCCCATTAGAAAAATACGAAAAAAAAAAAATCCTCGATAAAAAATAAAAAAAATTAGAACTATTTTTAAATTAAAGAAAGGGATCTGTATCATAATTTTGTTATAAGCTTTCCCAGGCTAAATGGGATTTAGCAAGCGAGGACATATACTATGTTCCTCCAGGAGCATAGTGTACTCTTACTCCCTCAATCATAAGACTTACTTGGGAGGATTTTCTCAATCTGAAATTTTGAGAAACTACTTAAAGAATTATGTGAAATTTTGAGAAACTACTTAAAGAATTATTAGATGATTATTCTTAGAAAACAATATCAAAATTTGAGCTTTAGAGTACTTAGATCTCACCATCTAATATGGAGACCTTATATTTTTAGTGCAAAGAGAGTACAATTATATATATATATATATATATTATTTTTTTTTTAATTGAGGTCGATCTATGGATTGAGGAGGTTATGTACCTAAAATTAATTCTAAGTGGGATTTTACTGGAGCGAGTAAATGGACATTGTACTCCAGCGGGAGTAGAATTATCCCTTGGCTTAGCAAAACGAAGGTTGAGGGTGTACGCGAAAATTCAAGTTTTTAGTTGGGATATAATAATATGATTACCACGCCGAGCCATTTCAAACTATCAGGACGGGGAAGGAGATCCGTTGGGCTCTCTCTTTCCTCTCTTCCTCTCTTAATGCAGGAGGTCCATTAGTCTTTTTCTCTCTCTAAAAATGCCGAAGACAAGCAGGGGGAAGTCGGGTCGGAAGCCATTATCAGATATCTCCAACTCGAGAAAGCCGTCAAAGACAGTGAATAAGGCTGTTAAAGATGACAATGCCTGTTTTGATCGCCTTGTCTCTGCCCATTCTGACCTATCCAAACTCATCAGTGAAGTAAACCCTAGATCCCCCATCTTTTTGTTTTTCTTTTCCTTCTTCTTGGATTGAAAAAATGGAAGTTTGAGAGGATTAAATTTTTCTACTTTGTACTACATTTTTCTTCGAGAACATGAAAATCTTATCTTGATGTTTGTATTATGAATTTATGATACCATGTACGGGGTCATATACTTTCAGCATAGAAATTTCAATAATAAAGTTAAGAATCTAGGTTTTATTTTGAATTCATGAAAGATTGGGTTATTCTAACATTAGGTTTACTGAGAACTGTGCAGATTGAATTATCCTTTTTGCTATTCTCTGTTCTTTCTGTTTCAATTTCCTTTATTTGAAATAAAAACTGGCTTCCATTGTACAAATTTTAGGGGTTTCTTCCTTGTATGATAGCGGGTTCTCTTTCATCGATGGAAATTAATCTTGTGAGGCTTCTGATAGACTGTTACACATTTATATAAATGGCTTGTGTGCCATTTATATTGTGATTTTTGTATGACAATCTGATATTTTTGCATGACAATTGAACTGCATTAGTGCTCTAAAGTGCATTTAGCTTTAAAGTTTAACGCATTGAAGAAATGGTTAGTGAATGCTAATAACTACAACTGTGACAACCTGATGGGATCAATGAAACTAGAAATGTAATAATCTGCGTATACATTTGATATGCTCGCGTGTGTTAGGAATGATATTTTGTTGTTCATTGTCTTCAATTTTTTCTTTTTCAATGGATGTTTGTGATTGCAAGGTTCCAACAGTTAAAAATCCAGGTTTCTCGTTTTTTCTGTTGAGTGGTTAGGCAAGGATTTGAACAATGGAACTTAATAGTGAAGCTGTTAGTTAACCAGTTTCAAAAAAAATGGTGAGGCTGTTAGAGTTCGTAATCACTAAGCCAACTGTTTTAAGTCATTTGGGAAGTCTATTGGTTTGGAGGAACCTTATGTTTTGATGCAGTGAAGAAAAAATAATAATAATAATAATAATTTTTATTATTATTAGGATTTTTTAGTTTATCTTTTAAATTAGGAGGTGCGTAGGGATAGGTGGGGATTGAGTTTGTACGTGAGTTAATATTTATGGATTGGTTGGTTAGTTTAGGAATGTAAATAGGATAAGGTTAAATTTAGGAATTTAATAGGATAAGGTTAAATATGGTTAGTTTAGGAGTATAAATAGGATAAGCTGATAAGGTTAGATCAAAGGGGGTTTATCTTTTCAACAATAGCTTTGGGTAAAATGTGGGGGTTTATCTTTTCAACAATGGGTAAAACGTGGGTGACACATGAATTTAAGAGAGAGAAGATAGGGATGAGAAAAAATAGGTTAAGGAGATAAAATAGGAAAGTCAATTATTTATTTTATTTTCTTTTTTTGGTCTATGTAAAGGGACGTTTCCCTTCATTGTAAAGAAGTAAATGAGTTAATAAAATTTGGTCTCATGAAGAGATTATTTTGGGGTGGATTCCCTTGCAGATCTTGAGAGAGGGTATATTCGATCAACCTTTATTTTATTTTTTTGGTTTTTATTCTCTCCCTACATCAATTGGTATCAGAGCAAGTCAGATCCAGAGCAAGTTAGGTCCAGAGTTTACAGTGCCACCAAAAGCGAATCAAGCTAATCCAGCTCCAGCTATGGATGATCGTTGGGGATCAATTCTAACTAAAGCCTTAGAGGATTTTCGAACTGAAGTACCTGAGATGAATCAGGAGATGAATCAGAGGACGCAACACATAGAGGATTTTCGAACTGAAGTATGTGAGATGAATCAGGAGATGAATCAAAGGATGCAACGGTTGGATCAAAGGTTGCAGCGGTTTGAGAATAATCTTCCTCGCGAAGAAGGTACTGGCAACCACATTAATCTTGCATAAGGAATTCCACGACAAAACCAGGGTGTTGATTTCGAGCGTAACGAAGATTACAGGTTAGGTCCGCGTCCTATAGAGCGACTACGAGAAGATTATAGGCCAGATTCACGTCCTATAGAACGACCACGAGATTTTGGTATTAAAGTCGACCTCCCAGAATTTCATGGTAAGCTCCACATCGAAGGCTTTATTGATTGGTTAAGTGCAATTGAAAATTATTTTGAATGGAGTGAATTGCCAGAGGAACGTAAGGTTAAACTTGTTGCTACCAAGCTCTGTGGGTATGTTGTGGCCTGGTGGGAACAAGTTCAACAATCCCGACTTCGTAGTGGAAAAAGAAAAATTACTGATTGGCAAAAGATGAAAAAGAAATTGAAAGAAAATTTTCTTCATGCGGATCATGAGCAAATTTTCTTTCAAGAACTCCAAAATCTTCAACATAATGAAAAAAAGTAGAAAATTATACCAGTTAGTTTTATCGATAGTTGCTCGAAATAACCTCCAAGAGACGGAAAGATAAAAGATTGCTCGATATGTAAATGGCCTTCAACCTGCCATTAGGGATGAGGTTTTTCTACATCGCCCATGGACTTTAAGTGAAGCTTTTCAACTTGCTTTACGAGTAGAAACGAAATACCAAGGGACTATCGACAAACGCTTTTACCCCCAGAAGGAGGTTTTACGTCAACCAAAATTTAATGAAGAAAAAAAAGATAATACAAAGTTTATGTGTTATCGATACAACGAACCAGGACATCATTCGTTTGAATGCCCAAAAAAGAAGATGGATGTACACTTGACTAAAGAATAGGAAGAAGTTCCAGAAGATCACATTCAACAAATAGACCCCCATGGTGATGAAGAAGGAGATCCGCTTTGAATCGAGCTCGAGGTCGAGCTTTTCCCAACCTCGGGAGAATGATGCAGTGAAGAAATAATAATAATAATAATTTTTATTATTATTAGGATTTTTTAGTTTATCTTTTAAATTAGGAGGTGCGCAGGGATAGGTGGGCATTGAGTTTGTACGTGAGTTGATATTTATAGATTGGGTTAGTTAGTTTAGGAATGTAAATAGGATAAGGTTAAATTTAAGAATTAAGTAGGATTAGATTAATTGTGGTTAGTTTAGGAGTATAAATAGGATAAGGTTAGATCTAAGGGGTTTATCTTTTCAATAATAGCTTTGGGAAAAACGTGGGGGTTTATCTTTTCAACAATGGGTAAAACGTGGGTGGCACGTGAATTTAAGAGAGAAAAGATAGAGATGATAGAAAATAGGTTAAGGGAGATAAAATAGGAAAGTCAGTTGTTTATCTTCTTTTCTTTTTTTTTTAGTCTATTTAAAGGGACGTTTCCCTTCATTGTAAAGAAGTGAATGAGTTAATAAAATTTGGTCTCGTCAAGAGATTATTTTGGAGTGGATTCCCTTGCAGACCTTAAGAGAGGGTATATTCTCTCAACCTTTCTTTTATTTTTCTGGTTTTTATTTTCTCCCTGCATCATGTTTGAAAATTGGTGCTGAAATATTAAAATAAATATGAGTGATTATATAGAGAGGTCAACAAGATGTCTTTGCAAATTCTAAGAGTTTGAAAGACAAAGGACTTTTCTTAGTCATTGGTCTCAGTTCATAGCAGACCTTAGCATGTGATACATTTTGTATTAGTTCGTTTGATATTTTCTCCACTTGAAGTTGTAATCTCGTATTTGTTTGTCAAACATGTTTAATCATCGTCATTCCTCTTAGCCATTGGTCTCAGTCCTTGTAGGCCATGTGATAGTTTTCTATTAGTTTGTATATTATTGTCTACCTTCGAAGTTGTAACTTCTCATTCATTTGATAAACTTGTCTGATCATCTTCATTCCTTTTAATTGTTGTCTATTGCTATGGAGAATCTCTTTTCGTCTTGTTTCCTTTAAACTGTTATATTGGGTTTGTAATTTTGTATAACCTCATAGGCAATATATTGTTTTCATGCATAGGGAGGTGCCTGTTTTTCTATTTTGTGTGTTAATAAACATTGATCAAGTGAAACATGTGCGGTGAATAAACAATCTGATGCAGCACTTAGCACAACATCCCTTTTATATTAAAATATATATGTTTTTATTATGTTATATTGGTTCAATTATTTAAATAGGGGGAGCATTTCGTAGGGCTGCAGTTTTATAAATCTGCATCCCAAATCTTGCTTCAAAATGTAGTTTTGGTGCCGGAAAACCTGCAAATAGGTCATCTCCACCTCAATGATATCTGGGAAAAATGAAATGTGTATATATATATATATATATTTGAAGCCTTAAAATGGTTCATCTTGCAACATGTTTTCTGGACTATCCAATTCAAGTCTTCATAGATTAGTAAAATATGCATCCCTTTTGGATCTTCAAATTTCACAGTTAGAAGCAGAAATAGATTTGCTAGGTATCACAAGGGTTTTTGGTGACAAAACCGTATTTTTCCCCACCTGGAGGTGGGGGTGTTTTCAAGTTGTGGTTTAATCAAATTTTGTGAAGCTGTAGCCCTATGAAAACCACCTCTTAAATATTGAGTAGAATTAGATAAAAACACCGGCCTTGTGTTGAAAATATGAGAAGCCTTTAATTGGTAATTTAGCCACCATTCTAGGTTCAGGACCTGTTTACATTGCCTTTATTTAGCAATAGTGAGCTAATAGATATTATTGTGTCCACTTTGTGACCTGCAAAGTATATTATAAAACATCAACTTTCCTAACTGCATATTCATTTGTTACTAGCTATTAGTCTTGCATTGCCAGAAAAGCGGGACACATTCAAAATAATAAAAACTTGAGATCCAACTAGGAAAAATAGAATTACAAATTGAAAATGAAATCTTTTCTAGAATATAAGAGTGATCTGGACATTTTATGTGATAGGATATTGCTATAGTCATTTAAACTTGAACCTCAATTTGGTTATTTCCAGAAACAGAAAAAAAGTTTGAATCGTTATACTTTACTGATAAAAGTCATGTGGGGAAGTATCGGGTTTCTATGTACTTCTAATTGCAAGTAATACCTAGAAGAATCATACCATCAAGCAATCAATCAGAAGTCCAGTAACATAGAATTATGGTGCATTGTACAGATTGATGCACTTGTAATGCGTGCCTACAAACTCAAACAAATGCACAAATTGGGGAACCATGAAGTGGAGTCCTTTATCAATGTCTTATCAAATGCGCATTCATCCTTGCAGGTAGTTGATCTCTCTCTCTCTCTCTCTCTCTCTCTCTCTCATGCGCGCACTATATCTCTCTTGCTTTCGCTTTTCCTTATGAATTAGTTAATGTAAGGTAAGCACTTGCATTTTCTGCAGACAATTTCCTAATTCTTTTGTATATTTATCTGCAACATTGATGGGGTTCTTTGGTTCTTGGAAAATAGCCATGGCTTCCCAGATTCCAGCAAGCATTGACAAGGCAACCATCAAAAATTGGCACTCAAGAGAACCAAACTCCACCAAAGGAAACTGTCTCTATGACAAATGAAGACAGAAGGGTTTTGGCCCAATGTCCATTGGATGTTGGTTTGGGCTCTTCTCTTTCTCCCTCTCCACTGGTCTCCTGGCAAGCTGAGTGTAAGATTGATAATGGAAGGCAACTGTTTTTGCTCACACCTTTGCCAAAATCCAAACCACCTTCAATGAAGCCCCTTGCTTCATATGTATCTCACATCAAGTGCTCTCAAGTAACTGACTGCTCTTTGACTTCCCTCAAGAGCTCCAAAGTAACAGATTCTTCTTTCTCTCCCTCCAAGAGCTCTAAAATAACCGATTCTTCGCATTGTGCTCCTGAATCGTCTCCATTATCACCTCCTGCTATCCAGGGCCAGAATGATTGTTTGCAAACAGTAAATAACAATCTTTCTAGAAATAAAAACGCTGTTTATGGAAGGAACAAAGAGGTAGATAGTTATCAGAAACTGAGCACCCCATATTATCTTGTGACCCCTTGTTTGAAAACCTCACCCCCAAAGACATGCTTGATTTTGAACCATATTCCTGAGTCTTCTCATGAAGAAAACAACATTTCATCAGGGCCTACACCAGTGCCTGTTAAATTTCTGCAATTTGATGAGTTCCCATCCATGGAAGACTCGGATGAAGAGGTTTCAAGGGGCTTGATGGCCAAGTATCCAGAGCTCTTTGGCTTTCAGGCTTTCAATAAGACAGAAAATGAGAGGAAAGAACTTGAATCTCCTGATTGGGCCATGTCTCCCCCAAAAACCTGTGTTTTGATGATGCCAGCATTTGAGAAATTATCGGTTCATGAGGGTGCTAACAACTCGGTTCGATCACATTGTGTGAAAAGTAGGTTATCAAAGTGTCAAGTTTTGGGGAGAAAAGTGGATGCCTGTGGCAGAAGCGAAAAAAGTAAGGAATTGTATAACCTTGATATCCCTTACATCCCAGCCCGATGTTTCTGAAGTTCTTTTCCTCTTTTAACTTTTTTGTAGCTGTAATGTTGTGATGCTATATCTGTAACAACCCACATACCCTGGGTGCTGAACACCTACTCTCTCATGTCTCTCTCTCTCTCTTTCTCTCTCTCTCTGAGCAAGAAGGAGAGGGTGGTAGACACTTTATGTATTTAGCAACCAGATGTGTTTAGCCCCATAGAGAGAGAGTGAGGCGGAACTTTGTTTCTCTTTGTGTTTCTTCATCTTTTGTAGGTCTCTGTCTCTTGTACTTGGGAGAGAAGCTCTCTGTCTCTCGTACTTTGGAGAGAGTGAGAAATTCTTACTATTTGTCTATCGATCATTCATCTTTTACGCGTCTCTCTCTCTCTCTCTCTCTCTCTGTGTTCCTGTTTCATCATCTTTTGTAATTCTTTGTTCTGCAGAGCTTCATATGGCAAGTCCAATGGTGATGGAATGCACTCCCATATGGAAAGGTTCTCAAGCCACACCATGCATGGGCAAGGCACCAGGTGAGCAAACGCTTAAGAGAGAACTGTGGACTAAATTTGAGGAAGTCTCTGCAAATTTACCTCGTTCCTTTGCTCCTGCCGGCTGCGACTCAACAAGAAGAGGATTCCTTCATAGACTGGAAGAAGAGATCTACTCAGAGTCTAGAGAGAAGATATAACAAGCTTTAACGTAAGACACTGATTTGTGCATATGGTTTCAAGTTCCTAAAAGAACCTCCTTTTCTCTCCCCCATAGCCCTCTCAAAATGTATACTTTCGATTCTCAAAATCAGTTGGCACCATTTTTGTCTTGAATTTGAAGCGTCTTGAATTGATATCTTCTGAAGACATTCTCAATGTGAAAATTTAATATATGACGAGGCATAATACATATTCGTGTGAAAGGGACGTCCTGAAAAAGTTGATCATTTCGAAAACGTTATGAGATTGCAACTAATTGCCACTGGTTTTGGGGCAAGAGAGATATGGGTGACCTTTGTAGTCATATTGTATGGAAGGGCAAGAGAGATGATGGGTACTATTTGTAGTCATATTTGCATGCATAGTTTTTGTATGGCATTGACACTCACAGGGTTTGGGGCAAGAGAGGCATGCCACTGGTTTTGGGGCAAGAGAGATGATGGGTACTATTTGTAGTTATGTTGTATGGACATTTGTATGGTCTTTGTATGGCGTAGTCTCTCTTTTGCACGCACACAGGAGCGCATGCATACAGACTACCTGATTTCATCAGTGCCTTATCACTTTCATACGAACCTTTTAAATTGTATATGATTGCTGCATAAAATAATGCCCCTATGAAGAAAAGGCAGGAAACTCTCAAAATCTATTTACAATCAGCTCTACCCTTTGTGCAAATCATCTTTTCTGAGTTATCCAATGTTCATTATTCTCTGGGTTATTATTCTCTCAGTACGAGCGAATGTAACCATTCTTCACTCAGAGCTCGCTGATTTCATTTGGATCGGGGAGCTAATAAGTAAACGATTGCTCTCCCGAGCACCATCTAATTGCATTCAACAAATCACCTTCCAACAAATACAGTCCTGCTAAGATATTTTTTTTGTGCAAAAATTCATTTGCAAGTCTGTGGGCCTTTTTGCCGTCGTCGTAGAAATGGACAGTCTTGTATGTAATTTTTCCTTTCCTGTATTCTCATATTGTGTTGAGTGGTAGAGGTAGAGTCAGTGTTTCAAAATCTGGATCGAGGTGGATCGTTCACCTCATAGATTCGGGGTTGGATCACTAGGTCGGCGGTCCGGATCGGTCTGAATCGAATTGGTGGTCTTGAAAAATATTTAAAATTAATAAAATAAAATCAAAATCAAAATCAAAATAGAAAGTTACGGGGTACGGATTTAAGAGAGACCTAAGAAAATATGAGTTTTTTTACAAAAAAGGAAAAAAATGTAGAGAAAGATGGATGCTACAATATTGCCACAATCTACTTCTCAATTAGTGTAACAATGTCATACTAGCCCAAGACTCACAACCAAATATATATATTTTTTAACATCAACACAACATTTCCATTCAATCAAAAAAGAGTTACAAACTACAAGATTTACAAGAAGTAAAGAAGATGAAATATTAGAAAAAATTGACTAGCAGGGAAGTGGAGTTTGCTCCTGAAATATTAGAAAAAATTGACTAGCAGGGAAGTGGAGTTTGCTCCTCCTTTGGCTAAGGTATTTGCCTCCTCATTCACGTCACGAAAGCAATAATGCAAATTGGCGTTGATAGAAGAAAGGAAAAAGT
>NW_006499905.1:1926959-1978127 GCF_000471905.2 Amborella trichopoda | reverse complement strand
GATTGATCATATCAATATCGAGATGTATGACCATGAAAAATAAAAAGATTTTAAGTCTAAAAAATAGTGCATTTTACAACATATTATCTACACCGTCCATTTTCAAGATTTTCACATGTTTATAGATCTACTTGATTTTAACCATTTTTTAAAATTAAAATTTTATAATTAGATATAAAAATAGATTTTGAGATAATCCTAAGAACATTTTACATCAAAATTATATACCATGATAAAATTTGCAGGTGCACCTTACTCTACAACTACATATGCATATGTCCAACTGCACCTTGGAAGAAATGATGTTCCTAATCTCCTGAAATAATACTCTAAGGCTCTATGGAATATTGAATTCTTTATGGCTCCAAGGTATGACATTTGTCGAATCTCCTTCAATAATCTTTTGCCCTTCCCACCATTAAAGAAGTTTTAAACTCTCCAGGAGACATCTAGCATCCGCTTCATTTGCAGTAGCAATACCACACGGACCTGAATATGAGCACAAAGCATGTCCCAAATGATTTCTAATAAACCCACCATTCCTGGATTGCCAAATTGCCAAAGCTGTTGATATCAAAGTTCAATTTGATTGAGTATAAAGGAGGAGGGGACCAAACAGCAGCTCTTCGGCCTGATCTTAAAGTGCAACCTTACTACATCACTCATGATAAAATAACATAAAAACTACAATACTTTCCCAAAAATACGCTTTAACAATTTTAACGCTCCATCTTAAAGTGATTTTCTAGAAAAGAGACCATGCATATGCGATCATCTCTATCATTTCTTGAAATTGAAATTCTGACCATGTAATGGGCACCAAAGAGATTCTCGATCTTCACCAAGGATGTCTGCATACCCACCCTTGAATAGAAATAACATAGGGAATATACTCATTCTTTAACTGACGAATGATAAGTTACTTCATTCGTGCCTTCGAATAGGTTCTTCAGGATCAACGAGAGATCTCCAAACAAAGATTCCAGATATTTAAGAAGAACTGAAAATAGAAATACCGTTTTAAGTTGAGTTCCCATCTCAACATTAAAACCATTAGACCTTCCACTGAATCCATCTTCAAATAGACAATTAATCTTCTTCGTCAAGGGAGTGAAGACCACATAACCACCACCCTTGTGGCTTTGATACCACGTAGAGAAAGACGGATGCTACAATACCACAACAATTTGCTTCTCAATTAGTGTAACAATGTTATACTAGCCCAAGACTCACAACCAAATTAAAAGAAGAAGAACAACCAAAATAATGTGGAAGAAAAACTTTCATTCAAAGATAAAAATTGGGGTACACAAAAGCAATACATTCTTGACACCCAAGATTAACCTTAACACATTGGCCCAAGGGTACACAAAGGCCTTACAATTTCTACACACAAGATTAATCTTAACACATGCGACCCAATTTTCTCACCACACACTTCCCTTTAAATAGAGGTTTTTACAACCATATTTCCTACAAGAACTACCCATTTGCAACAATAACTACTAACCACCTATTAGTTCTACAACTTCCTACTACACAAGCTTACAAGTGCAACCTTACTATATCACTTATGATAAAATAAAATAAAAACTAATATATTTTTTAGAAAATACACTTTAATAATTTTAACCAAAAAAGTAGTATAGAGCAAGCTGTTTTAGGGAAACAGATCAAGACCTACACCATCGTGGAACTGGTTCAGTTCCACTTCCAACCAATCCCCCTCCGGATCTGCGATTTGGATTGGGAATCTTCGGGTTTTAAAACACCAGGTAGAATACTAGAATATAGCATACATTTGGTTCATGAAAAATCTCCTTCTAGGCAAATAATTTTCCTTGACCAATCCGCTTGCCAACATTTGTGTCGTGGAGAAGTGGTGCCTAAGAAAGTATTCACATTGCTATACAAATAAATGATGAGAAAGCAGCTTCAAACCATGCAAGTTACCAAACTGATTTTTGGATAGAAACTACCTATGAACTAAATCTGATCAAACTTAATTACAGAGTTTTTTTAATATTTTATTTATATCTAATGTTGACACATGTCAAAGCCTGTGATACATATGGTCTTCAGGTAAATGAACTGAAATGATGAGATATAACGCTTCCCATGAGCATAATGTGGGGGGTACTCTGATCAACCGTCCCCATTGTACATGCTTTTTGAACTTCACAATGAAAGGATCATAACTGCTTTTAAACCTTACATTAAAGGGACCAAATATTATACGCCCCATGCTACGGCCTTTAATCTATTATTGGTTTTGTTTTTTTTTGTCAATGCCGATCTAGGATGTGGTGAGAATGGAACTCTAAACATTATATTATGGCACTAGCTGCCCAGACTACATTGGCCCGGGCCGTTCCTCACTAATGCTCTTTCTTGAACTTTCTGATTAGAATGAATGAATCATATGATGATACTCCCAGTGACTATAACATGAGGTACTCTGATTATCCATTTGGAAAGGGATTGGGGCATCAATGGTTAAGGGGGCTAATGTCTTGCACCTACATTCCCACTGTTAACATGTCGAATAAAAAAAAAAAACCGCATTATCCATCATTCATAGTCGTCAGATCTTAAACCCAAACACATATCAAAGATTTTAGGGAAGTGTAAAACTCATTTCATTCATAGTCGTCAGATCTTAAACCCAAATACATATCAAAGATTTTAGGGAAGTGTAAAACTCATTTCATTCATAGTCGTCAGATCTTAAACCCAAATACATATCAAAGATTTTAGGGAAGTGTAAAACTCATTTCATTCATAGTCGTCAGATCTTAAACCCAAATACATATCAAAGAGTTTAGGGAAGTGTAAAACTCATTACAAAATCATTAGGGGGTCAAAACATCCCGATTAAAAATAGATGCTTTTAGTTTGTAATTTTAATTTCGCACATGTATCTCCTTCCAAAAATATATTTAAATCCCAAATTGCCATTGTTCAAGGCTGAAAATCCTAAATGTGTTGGCAATTACACCCCCTGAACAAGCACCCTACTCCTGCCATTTGGTTAGGACCTCTTGGGTTCATCAAGTTACTAAAATGCCTCTTTTGTTAATAGTTTTAACTTTTTAATTTTCTAAAGTGTGCCGTTTTTATAGAGCCGAGGCTCCAAACAGTCAAAGTAAAATAGCGCACCTTTAAATAGTGTCAAGAAATGTGGTTTCAATACTGGAAAACGTTTTTATTGTCTTAAAATATATTTTCACCTCTAATTATAACATTTAAAGCTTCAAAAATGGTATGGATCGAGCATATATATGAAAATCTTGAAAATTAACGGTCAAAAAATGCGTTACAAGATGTACTATTTTCAAAACTTGAAATCCATTTTTTTCTCATGGCCATGCATATTGACGTCAACATGATCAATTTGAGGATATTTGGGCATCAAAACAATATTTCTAATAAAATATTTGAGGTGGGCTCTAATTTAATTATTTAGAGCCTCGACTCCACATAATTTTTTTTATTTTTTAAAATATAACTTTTAACATACTTGAGTGATATTAAATTAAAAAACCTAGAGAAAAGTAGTTGTGTGCCAAAGGACCCAAATCTACAATAAGGTCTCCATAGTCATGTAACATCCATCTTGGAGATGGATGTTAGAAAATGGGAACCCAATTAAGGGTTGAAAGTCCATTGTTTTAGACTTGTTAAAAAAAAAAAAAAATCATTTTTTTATTGTTAACATTTATTCTTTTCGAGTTCCTACTCATCATAGTTGAGATCTTCTTTTCTTAAAATTTGAATCCAAAATCGATCTTTAAAATATATATTTTGGAGAGATGACTCATTTTAATAGGTGACAAAAAAAGTATTTGGGCCTTGTAAAATATTTAGGGAAAATTTCGTATAGAACCCTAATTTCTCGTATTATTTCATGGTAGGCCTTCCTTCCTTTTTTCTTTCAAGCGGCATAAAAAAACCCCTAAAGATTTCACTATACCCCCTCATCTCTTATCTCCTTCTTTTATTGACTTTTAATCATAAAAATTCGCCCCAATAAATTTTTTTTCATCATTTTTACCCAAAAACCTTTTTAATGGGTGGAAGAGGAAAAAGAGGGTTAAAAAAGTTTTTGAGATTAAATGGTATAAAAAGATTTGTTAGGGCTAATTTTTATGGTAAAAAAATCAATAAAAGTGAGAGATAAGAGATGAAGGGGTAGAGTGAAATCCTTATGGATTTTCTTATGCGGCTTGAAAGAAAAACAGAAAGATGGCCTACTACGAAATAATATGATAAATTAGAGTTCTATACGAAATTTTCCCAAATATTTACCCAGAATTTTATGACTATGATGCCCAAAGACAAGAGACAAAACGAGTATGCTATGGCCATTGAAAAAAGTCGTCATACATGGGATATCACCATCCAATCAATGAATAGACTGCAACGAGAAACACCAAATGGCCCAAGTTGTAGGTCTGTTCTCTCAATCAGTCCTCCACTAATTGGATGGTCATTATAGCTTTTCCATCAAACAAAAATAGGGGTTAATGGTAGGGAGATTATCAGAAATATACCATAATTTTTGACAAATTAGAAAAAAATCCTTAACTTTCATAAATCTCGTCCACACACTTTTTTGTCAGTTTTGGAATTTAAAATTGTGGACACCCCATTTTAAATCTAGCAAATTCTGTGGTTTTCTGAACCCTTAGGACCACACTGTCCTAGTAAACCCAAATCCATAGTCCACACAGCCTACCATGTGACCTAGAACCATTCTGCCTACCCAGAACCCTGCAGATACCCTGGTTTGACCAAAAATTCTGCAGACCTCATGTTCTACTAAAAAAATCACCAAAAATAGTAAATTAATTATTTTTGACGCAATTTTCTCTAGAGCTTCATAACATACTGAACTACACACCTGAGTAGAAAATTTTCAATTTCAATCAATTTTAGCTTGGCCGACGACCTAGTGTCTCCCAACTCAGACTGGGCGACACACTTTGTGCCGCCCACCAGACTGGGCGACACACTGTGTCGCTCAATCCAGTTTGACTCAAAATCTTCAGTTTTTTGCACGACAAATCACTGGTCAGTCCTGTGTAGAAAGTTGTTGTTTTGGACAGTCCTGACCTAGGCGACACTAGCATTGTCGCCCAGCCCAGACTGCCCGAAAACGGCAGTTTCCTCACAATAATGATCCCCTGCCATTTTGGGCCAACTTTCCCTCACTTTGGCTAAATTTGACTGGGTGACACTGCCAGTGTCACCAAGACCTGGGACCCTAGAAAGACAATCCAGGGTTGGCGATAGGCTGGTGATGGACGGTTTCCCTTCTTCAAACAATCTCAGTTTATAAAACCTCATTTTCATGGTCATTTAAGAGGAGAAGAGGAAGATTGAAACTTTAGTCCTTTTGCTCAGAGAAAGTTAGGCCCTGGACCTCTTAACTTCGTAAGCTTATGAAACCCGAATATGAAAAACCCTAACCTTAAGCCTGAGAAACCTTAACCTAGACCTAAGGAACCCTAGTTCTTCAATCATCTCTAGGGCACAATAACCCTTTTAAATCATAGATCTTCTGATCAACTTCTGAATCAGAGAGGCAAAGAGGACGCCGGTTCTGATACGGGCGAGTCCTCGAAGGCTCGGGAGTCCCGGACCATCCGGCCCGGTTTGGTATTGTTCTCTTACCCCTTCTTTCTTCTTCTTTTTACTGTTTTGACTTTATTTTGATTAATTTTAGTCAGTTTGTTGCTTTGAACTCGTGTTTTAATGTTTTGGATCATGCTAGCTCTACCACAGATCTGAGAGTAGATCTGCTCATTTCTGAGCAGATCTGGCCTCATATCTGAATCCGATTTGTCCCACTTTCTCTACCACATTATTTTTATCAGTTTAAAGTGTCAAAATCTGAGAGATCGCCATCGAAAGATCTGTCCTATTTTCATCGTAAACAGTTTGGCGCCCACCGTGGGGCAATTCAAGCTTGATCCAAGCGCCAAAACACGAGTTTTAGGGTACTTCTTTCAATCCAAACAGGGTCCCAAACTCAGCTGTGACTAGGACCCAGGGTTTCGACACCCCAAGACCCTGTTTGGTCTGGGCGCCCAGCCTGTGAGGGCGACACCACTAGAGCCGCCCGGGCGACACCACACGTCCCGCCCAAATCCAGAAGTCTCATAACCTTCTGAGACTTTACAGTCTTGTTCCAGGAACTCTCTTGTGATTGTTCAAAAAATTTCAAATCAAAATAAATTTTTAAAAATATAAAAAAATATATTTTTCTTAATATTGGTCTATTCTATATGCGCTTTTATGTTTTTACTTTATTTTAATTTATTTCATCATAAATATTATTTTCCTTGCTTCTGAAAGTTTATTGTAACCTTATTTCATCAAATTTAAAAATAAAAAAAAATACTTTTTTTTGGGTGACACTAACAGGTTGCCCAGCCTGTAAGGCGACATTAGTAGTGCCGCCCAGGCTGCACCACATGTGTCGCTCAGTTGCAGTGGTCCCAAAAATTTCCTGGGACCACACAGGCCTCTTCCAGAGGTTGTTGGCTTCCTGTTCACCAAATTTTGGCTTAAAATAAAAATTTTTAAAAAATATATAAAAAAGTATTTTGCTTCAGATAGGTCTATTATGTTCCTATCTTTTTTATTTTATTTTATTTTGTTAATTTTGATTGAAATCATACTTTCCCTGCTTTTACCATGCTTAGTTTAACTTCATTTCATCAAAGTTAAAGAGATAAATAAAATAAAAAAAATAAAAAAATACATTGAGGGTTGCTTGCACCCTCCCTGAACCGTGTCCCATTCGAGTCACCCTTGACTCGGGCCACACTCGTCTTAGCACGGACTGTGCTCGGTCTCACTATTTTGAATGTACCTTCTTAGGGGTTGCTTACCCCTCCATCTATGCTGTGTTTCAAGCGAGCTTCGCCTCGAAGCACGCATCGCTAAGCACGACTAGTGCCAAGCGCTCGCTTTATTTCTGCATTGCATTGTGTGCTTGACAATTATTTTTTATTGTGTGCTTCCTTACACACTCCAGCACACATCGGACGGGGAATGCTCGGGAAAACAACAAACAAATATTTCAAAAACCTCCAAAATCCACGTTAATGGTGTGAGGAGAACCTAGCTTTGAGAGTTGAAGTGGTTGGGATTCGTGTAATTTTAACTGTGAGCACCCCTACGTAATCCTTTGCCTCAAAGCAAGGCCGCGTATAGTAGGACTTAGTGAAAATCCTATAACATGAGGCTAGGACCTATGTGGGGACCTATATCAGCTTAGCCGCATTTCAATAGTTAGGAGCCCACTCTCAAGCCAAGCCTACCTATAATCTAGGTCAAAAGTTTTCGTGTGTTGTGCTTGCTTATTTTTGTTGGTTAATCTTAGATCTCAATCCGAACTCGCTTTTGGTTCGAGCTAAACCTCTGAGTCCAAGTTCAAGCTTGTACCCAGCTTAGCCTAGGTCCGAACCAGGTTTCGCCTTGGTCCGAACTTAGGCCCCCTCTCGGTCTGAGCCGAAGGCTCGTTCCTAGCTCATCTTTGATCCAGTCCGGGTCCATACCTGGTCTGATCATCAAAATTCTCTAGGTCCAAGTTCAGGCTTGTATCCAGCTTTGCCTAAGTCCGAACCATGTTTTGCCTTGGTTAGGCCCTCTCTTGGTCTGAGCGGAAGGCTCGTTCCTAGATCATCTTTGATCTAGTCCGGGTCCATACCTGGTATGATTATCAAAATTCTCTGGGTCTAAGTTCAGGCTTATACCCAGCTTAGCCCATGTTCGAACCAGGTTTTCCCTTGGTCTGAACCTAGGCCCCCTTCTTGGTCCAATGTCTCAACCTTTTATCCAATCCGGGTCCATACTTGGTCTGATTATCACAACCACCTAGGTCCAAACCTTGGTTTGTATCTAGCTCAGTCTAGGTCCGAACTAGGTTCGCACCCGGTCCGAACCTAGACTCAATCTTGGTCCGAGCCGAGACTCATACTCATCTAGTTTAGATCTCAGTCTAGATTCTAGTATAGGTCTAAGCTTAGAGTTGCCTGTAGAGTTAGACTAGGTTTTACCCTAATTCGAGGTTTAAACCAAAACCCATTGAGTCTAGCAAGTTTCATTCAGTCTACTTTATGACCTAGGTCTTAGTTAGGGTTTTGCCCCTAGAGTCAGACCATGTCTACCCCGAGGCGTCAAGTCTAGATCTCACCGAGTCTAAAAATCGTGACCCAAGATCAAGGTCCAACGCTATGCCCCAGCTCAGTCTAGATCCAGAGAACCTAGTCAGTCCGAGAGGCACCGTCATAGTGCTCCCTCACAAATCATCCATAACACTTGTGTCAGTGAGCCGACTCTCGACCCTCATGGAACCAAACCTAGCCGTCCAAGCCACCTTCAAGGCCACCATTTAGAAGTCATGTGCCAACAGGTTGATAAGGTTCGTAACACCTTGAATAGTCAATCCTTCAAGACATGGGGGTTAGCCTCAAATCCAGTTGACAAACCAAGAGTAAGGCCCTGACCCAGATCTTTGAGTCAGCCAATCTCAATCATGTGAACCCCAATTGTCAATTAGCAGCCCAACATTTCAGTCTTGGCAATCAGCCAGTTAGTGGGTGAGTGGGTTCACATACAACTAGGGAAAGCCTACCTAAGCAACCCATCACTAGTAAAGATCATGATTTTGACCTACCTCGATGTGAAGACAATCCTAAGGTGCATGCCTACTTTCAAGACCTACTCAATAGAGGATACACCATCCAGCGCACTCAATCCATGAAAGTCAGGTTAGAAGCTCAAGTCATAGGCCAACTCCAACATTCTGGCTCAAACCAAGATAATCCTAGGGCTGTTAGCCTGCCAATCCAACCCACTATGGGCTAGAGGTCTAATTCTAATCATCACCCAAGCCCAAGTCTACCTCAAGGGAAAACTCCATCTGGCAGTAGCTAGGGCATTCTTTCACTCTTTCAATCCAGTGCCGGGGCAAGAGAATACCCTAGCCTTAAGGATATATCACCCAATTAAGGTCTGGGGCAAACCTAGGCACCCAAGGTCAGAGGTCTAGTCATCATAGCAGCTTGAGTCGTCCATCCCAGTTAAGTGGTGATCCTATCCTGCAGGACTCCTTATGTGGCCAAGTTGTGCAACCTCCGAGTGATGGGTATTATCTAGCCCACTTCAGCTAGGGTGAGTTTACAAGCCGACAATCGGCACATCAAGTTCAACACATTCCTCAGGCTCAGTCCTTGGGGCAACCTGCTATATGGGCCCAACAGCCAATTTATACGAGCCACATACCACAAAGTCAGGTTCAACAGACCATACAACCGAGCCAGCTCACAGCTATAGCGACAGTTCAATCCGTTCGTATGAAACACCTCCGAAACTCTTTAGAGAAAATGGGAATATGATATTTCTCTACTTCTAAAGCTTATGTACAATAAATTCTAGGACACCTAGAAGATCTACCAGTGGGGTTTGTGATGCCACAGTTCAGAAACAGATTTTCAGGGAAAGAAGATACCGAGGCACACATCAACACCTGCTTATTGATGGTCCACACACTGCAAGACCGACCCAACCAACTCAAGGTCATGTTCTCGCATAGCTTATCAGAAGAACCCTTGATGTGGCACCGAAGATTCATGAAGGATGACCCTCAAGCAACTCCTGACAAAATGTTTAGGCAATTTTCCTCTCCCTATCGTGGAGGAAGGCCAAGACCCGTCACCCTTGGTGAGCTAACTTCCACCAAATAGAAGTCGGGTGACTCTCCTTCTAAGTTTATAGTCAGATTCAGAGAGGCCGCTATGCGGGTTATTGAAACTCCACTCCTTGAAGACGTGAAAGTAAGCATGGCATTAGAGAATAAACTCTAGAATATGTCACATTCTTCAGTATGAGGGCAGTCCCTTACTCATTTGATGTTATGCTTTAAAGAGTATCACGATATGAACGAGCCAAGGAGGATGAGACCATAGACTTTGATAACTCGACTAGTGGAGAGTCCTCTCAAGAAAGAGAGGTGAACATGATCAAGAAAAGCAATTCATAAGAAAATACTAAAATTTATTCTACCACATGGAGAATGCAGACTTCCACACCAAGGGAATTCACTCCCATTGATGAGCCTATGACCGATGTCATTAAGAAGTTGCTTAAGACACAAAAGCCAAGATTCCTCCTTTTCATGGAGACGATACATCTCAATGGTGTGATTGGGATCAAAATTATGCCAATAACACTGAAGAATGCTGAGTTGTTAGGCATAGAGTTCAGGACCTCATTGATAATGGCACGATAAGTGTCATAAAGAAAGAGGCTGATGACATCGAAAAACTAAAAACTCTAGATGCTTCGACAAACAATTATGATGTCAACCTGATTAACTCAGGAGAATCACAAGTTGTGCCCAAACCCGAAGAGCATCCACAAACGTCTTAGAGTATGAGAAGGAATCAAATGAAAAGTCCAGTCGATGAAGAACAAAACAAACATAAGCTCATCCAGGAGTTAACGACTAAGGACACTCATGATCAAAGTAATGAGGATAACCTTATCACCAAGCCCATAACCCAAGAAACGGTGAAAGAAAGGGTCATCACATGCGAAATTCTACTCCAAGATACACTCCCAAAAGTGGCACAAGAAATCTCCATCATCAAGAGTCACACTAGGGCATATGAACCCTTCAACCCGTACTTCCAAGTTAATACAATAAATGATTCATACGTGTGTGGCAACGAATCAAACTCACAAGAGTAATATGAACTCAAGCATAAACTCAACCAAGGTTTTGAAGCTGTGGATTCCCAAGCCCATGACGATAAGAAAAACCTTAATTATGAGACAATAACTCGTGAGGGGGCAAATGAGCAAGCGTTAAAAGGAAGCCCCTCACCTCAAAACCTTGACGACCCACCTAAGTGGGATCAATATGATAAGGACGACATGTTAGAAATTGATGTGACCCAGATCAACGAGAAATGATCATCTTCCAAACAAGGGGTCAACACCCAAAAGTCTCTCATTACGCTTCCAAACAAAGGGCCAACACCTCAAAATATCAAAAGAAGTCGAACCTTTGGAAATTCTAAGGGGGCCACCTAGGCCACATTCACCAGACTTCTTGGCCAACCCACTTATATGGGATGATGCATCATGCTTAGAAGATTTAACCGAGTCACCTCTCGAGGTGAACCCAGTTGTAGATGATGGAGAAGCAAAGAACCCAAATTTGACTATTCCCAAAGATTTGGCATATTCACTAAAGTTGACAGAGCTCGAACCTTTGAAAATTCTATGGGGCCAACGTGGGCCACTTTCACAAGATTTCTTGAATGATCCACCAATCTGGGATCAAGAATTGGATATTGAAAATCCGACCATGTTACCTCCTCAAGAGGCAGGCTCTCTAAAAGTCATTAATGACATGAGCATAACTCTGATAACCAAAGCACCACCATATCAATAGAATTCATCCTGTGAAGAACAAGTTCCCAACGAAACAAAAAGCCTTGCAGGGGCAACCCCATCAAAATATTTAATATGAGCAAAATCCTCTCATGAAGAGGATATAATAGGGGCAACTAATGAGATTGAACCCTTGTTTGTGATTCCAAATATGTCATAAGGCCGTCTAATACAACAGGGGCAACTAATGAGATTGAACCCTTATTCGTTGACTTCTAACATGCCGTAAGGCCATCTAATACCAATTTAACTACTCTTCTTTTGCGAGAGTCTCACCTTAGCTCGAGCACGAAGAAGGAGCCTACTATGGAGTTAACATCAGAAAAGCAACACAAAATTTGCAATGAAAAAATAATCGAAAAGGAGTTGGGTGATCACTCGTCCTTTTGCAAATAACCAAAAGAGGCATTCATGCTTCACACTTCAAGTACTCCATTAATGGGAAAACCCAGAAGAGCCTATCCGTCCATATAGAAGACTGAGGGATTAGGATATTAAGAGTGATTTTTAGTCCCAAAATCAAGGTCCAAGTGGAGCAGTTTAAAGGAAAAGTGCAACAGGGATTCAGCAACCATTGTCAAAGAGATTTTGGATGCCAACCTGGGTCAAGGAAAATCAAAGGGCAACCTATATTAGAACCTCCCTGCCACTTGGAAAAGAGAAAGATGATCGAATTCCTACATGATCTTAAGGTGAATTGCTGAAAAAAAAAAAAAAAAAAAGGCACCTTGACTCTTCCTCTTCCTCTTCCCCTTCTTCCTTTATCAATGTTTTCTTCTTCAAAAAAAAAAACAGCCATTGGGCTGAAAATCCAAAAAGAAGCCTAAGCGTTGGAAAAAAAGCTACAGGGCTGAACACCCTAGAGGGACCCTGGAGCAATAAAAAAATAAAATAAAATCCACTGGGCTGAAAATTCGAAAGGAACCCCAAACGTTGGAAAAAGGGTTACTGGGCTGAATACCCGAAAGGGACCTCGGGGCAACGAAAAAGAAGAAGTATTTCCTTCCTTCTACTCTCCAAAGTCTTTTCTCTCTAAACATCTTCTCTTCCTCCCCCTGAGTCGAAGTGGTGTTAAAAGAAAATCAATAAGCATTAGCCCAACGGAACATTGTTAAGGACTTAGATCGTCTGAAACTTCAAAAGGTGATCGTGGGGGAACGAAATCGGAAATCCAACGAGATTCTGAACACCCAGGGGCGATATCCTGTATTTTCAAGATTATGTTTCGCTCGAAACTCCAGAGAACTCTCCTTGAATTGCAGTACAAGAGCTGAGGTTGGAAGATAGAGAAATACTTGATGATATGTCGTCCCGAAGGTTCAAGTAAGGACCCGATACGCTCACATAAGGTCCACCAAAGGGGTCACAAGTGGTTAAACTGTAAGATATACATTAAAAGAAAACCACCCCCCAACAGGGGCAACAAAATAATAATAATAAATAATAAAAACTCTACGGTCGTATGAGTATGACTGCCGACTACACCGTCCATCGTTGCATAAAAACTGCTTAGAGGGCTCTATGGTTGCAGGAGTTAAAACTGCTAACCAACCTTGTTTTTCGAAATATCTTTCTCTTTTCAAAATATTCACTATTTGTCTTGTGTTTTAAAAAACTTTAATTTCTTTGTTAAAATCGTAACCTGTCCTTGCTCCGGATTCTATTTCAAATATCCTTCTATCTTCAAAAATTTTAAAATGTCTTTTAAAACAAAGGAGCTTGGACACCCATATATGATGATTACTGCGTTCCCACGATTACTGCATTACTGCCTCGTCTCTCTCTTCGAAATCGGCTAGACAAGTTTCTTCCTATAAAAAGCCTTTCCTATAGAAAGTCTTAGGAAACCCTAAGGAAATCAAAGAAAATGCCATATTTAAGAATTTGAAATTGCGAAAACCCCTGAAGTTAAATGGCATGGCAAAAAAATCCAACTTGAGTTTCAAGCTTGTGTAACTCTGACATCTCACGCCGAAAACCCTAAGAGGAAAATGCCCTAGGTGGGTGAGCTCGGTGAGCGCAATGACTTAGAGGGATTAGTTGTTGTGCCCTCTGACCACGTAACGTCAGGAATAAATTTAAAATGTCTGTATTATCTTTGACATTCACTTACCCCTCGAAGGACAGGAAATGCCAAAGCGTGTCTACTTCTTTGCCACTCACCTGTCTCTCGAAGGATAAGGAGTGCCAAAGAGGGGCAACTGTAGACACCCCATTTTAAATTTAGCAACTTATGTAGTTTTCTAAACCCTTTGGACCACACTGTCATAGTAAACCTAAATCTATAGTCCACACAACCTACCCTGTGACCCAGAACCATTCTGCCTACCCAAAACCATGCAGATACCCTGTTTTGTCCCAAAATCCTGCAAACATCCTATTTTACTTAAAAAAAAAAAAATGTAAAATAACTCTTTTTGACCCAAATTTTCTTTGGGAGCTTCACAACAGCCTGAACTATACACTTGAGCTGAAAATTTTCAATTTCGGTCAATTTTAGCTTCGGCAACACAACTAGTGTGGCCCAACTCAGACTGGGCGACACGCTTTGTGCCTTCCACCAGACTGGGTGACACATCGTGTATCGCCTGAGCGACACACTTTGTGTCGCCCAACCCAGTTTGACCCGAAATCTTCCGTTTTTGGCAGGACAACTTACTGGTCAGTCCTGGGCAGAAAGTTGCCATATTGGGCAGTCCTGACCTGGCCCCAGCCTAGACTGCTTCGCATAAGAATGATCCCCTGCCATTTTGGGCCAACTTTCCCTCACTTTGGCTGGGCGACACTACTAGTATCACCCAGACCTGGGACCCCAGAAGGCATAGGGTTGGCGATTGGCTGGTGATGGAAGGTTTCCCTTCTCCAAACAATCTCAATTTATAAAACCTCATTTTTGTGGCCATTTAGGAGGAGAAGAGGAAGATTGAAACCCTAGCCCCTTTGCTCAAAGAAACTTGGGCCCTGGACCTCTTCACTTCATGAGCTTATGAAACCCTAATCTTAAAACCCTAACCTTAAGCTTGAGAAACCTTAACCTAGACCTAAAGAACCCTAGTTCTTCAATCATCTCTAGGGCACAACAACCATTTTAAATCAGAGATCTTCTAGTCAACTTCTGAATCAGAGAGGCAAAGAGGATGTTGATTTTGATATGGGTGAGCCCTTGAAGGCTCGAGAGTCCCTGGCTATCCGGCCCGATTTAGTATTGTTCTGTTATCCCTTCTGTCTTCTTCTTTTTATTGTTTTGATTTTATTTTGATTAATTTTTTTCAGTTTGCTGCTTTGAACTCGTGTTTTAATGTTTTAGATCATGCTGGCTCTGCCACAGATTTGAGAGTGGATCTGCTCGTTTCTGGGCAGATCTGGCCTTAGATTTGAATTCGATTTGTCCCACTTTTTCTACCACATTATTTTTATCAGTTTAAGGTGTCAAAATCCGTGAGATCTTCGTCGGAAGATCTGTCTGATTTTCATCGTAAACAAAAATACTTTGAGTTATCACATCATTTAAAATGGCATATAAAATGGGGTAGTCATTATAGTACTTAAAGTACTATAATGTTAGGGCTTCACAATAATACGACTTCTTTGAAGGGTATTCTTTTAAAAAAGATGTCATAAAAAGGATGTAGATGAGGTTTATAAACGTTTGGTTTATTTTCAATTAGGCGAAAATAAAGATATATTTCTGATAATTTCCCTATAAAATTCGATGTAAAATCCTGAAATTCCCTCCATATCTAACCCAAAAAAAGAAAAGAAAAGAAATATTACTTTTGAAAAATAGAAAATTGTTTTATGAGTCAACGGGATAAATGTGTACATTTGCATCTTTTGAGTGGTGCATCTAAAAACAATAAAAAAACAAACATTAAAAATTATTATTTTTAATTTTGAAAATTAATTTTTTACATATTAATAATCTTTGGATTATATATGCTTAAAAAATTAAATGCAAAATTCGTTTAAAAAAGATCATAAAGAGGGGATGGGATGCATATCTACAGATAACTCCTAGGATTCATAAAAAACGCGTCCTTTAAACATACCTGCGTTTCGCGGGAATCTCTGTAAATTTTTGGTTCCTGAAACCTCGAGAACCCTAGTAAGCATAGTGTCCCTCGAAACCTGCTCAGAAATGGCGTCAACCGCCTCCTGGATTCCGCATGTTGAAGTCTTCGTCGACCCCTCGCGCTCTAAGGATCAACAGGTGAAGGTTTTTCTCTCTCCTACTTTATTTGCTGCATTTTCTCTCTCTAACAGTTGTTAATGGGGTGTTTTCTCTCTCTTACAATTTGTCTTGGTCTTTGTCTCTCTTTGTTCATGCAGTATTTCTCTCTTTTGCGAATTATGCGTAGTCGTTTTCACTTATAGTTGTTCGTGCACTTTTTATTGTTGATATGTTTTTTCTCGATTGCATTGTTCCTTGGCCTGTCTGTATCTTGTAGTTGTTTCATGTACTGTTTCTTTCTCTCATTGTTAATGATCCCCCTCTCTCTCTCTTAAAAAATTTCCTTGGTCTTCTCTCTCTCTTTGGGAGTTTTTTCAGTCATTGTTTTCTCTGTCTTGTTGTTCATGGGGTGTTTCATTTTTCACGAATTTTCCTTGGTTTCTCTCTCTTATAGGTTTTCATGGAGTGTGTTGTCTCGCTCTATTACACTTTAATCTTTATCATTGGCTTCACCTTACTGTTGTTGCCACGACTTTTGTTTTTCAAAAATGTCAAAACAGCACCAAAAACACATGCTCTGCATTTAATTTTGTATAATCACTTTCAATTTCCGCACAAAAATTGAATAAAATATGAGGATAATTGTGTATAGACATTCAGTTACCTGTGGCTTGTGCCTTTTTTTAGCTTTTAGTATTTGAAGAGCTTCTTACTCCGTTAATACTTACGATTAGATTATTTGGTTTGTGATTTTTGTAGGATGCTAGTCTTAATGTAATTGCTACACTTATGAAGAAAGATACCTTAACGCTAGAAGCATTGGTGAGTATTGGCATTGTTATATGTTTGGCAAGGACGGTCCCGAACTTCTAGTTTCATTTATAAGGGGACTGAGATAAAACAAAATGCAGGTTCAGGAGATGGAGGTGTATTTAACCACTACAGATGCTTCAGTTCGTTCAAGAGGTAAAAAAGAAAAAAAATTCAAAATTTTCTATGGAATTACCTTACTTTTTAAATGGCCTTAGTTTTATATAGTTGGTATGTACATCTCTATTATTCCTTCTGCGTTTCACAACTTCCACGAAAACAGAAAAAGGAATGCATAATACACATTAAAAAACCTGGTTTGTGTGTGTGTATGTAGATCAAGTGTGTTGTGGGAGTTCTGACATTTAGTATTTGATTACTTTTAGAGAATTATTGGAACCCTACTCCCACATTGATCAGTTTCTCAGATTCTTATTGATGTTGCTAATGGTTTTAGTTTTTTTATCCAAATTTTGCTTTATTATGTTTGGATTGTTAAAATTGTCGTGCCATCTTCACAATTAATTTTAGTGTGTAAAATTTATTCATTTGTCTTATGTAATATGTTGGCGTTCACCTTTCATCTTTTTTAAATTTTTGGTTCTCACTCTCGGTTTCCCCTTTTTTGGGTGGACATCTTGTCTTCTAGACTCGTGGTTGAGTATACACTGAATCTTTTGCAGCAGTGCTTTGGACTTAATTGTTTTCAGAAGGTCATTATCTATTGTATACACATCTGTATAGTTTGTTAATATTTGGTATCTTTTTGTTAAGTGACCTAGAGCTTTTTTATGCTATATCATTCATTTAGATTCCAGTGCCTCTTAATATTGAAAGGCTTAATTGGGTCACATTCTTAATTGTGAATTTGGTTAACCTTGGCGGGCGAAACTTGTATGCAGGCGAGGTTAGCAGTAATTTTTGTAGCCTCTTATCAAGTGATTTAAAGCTCTTCTATTTCATACATAAACAAACGCACACATAAGTTATTACTTATTTATGTTTTCAATGCCTTGTAACATTGAAAGGCTTAAAGTAGGATCATGTTCTTATTTGTGGATGTGGTTGGGGGAAACTTGTATCCAAGTGAACCTTTTCTTTGAATATATTAGAGTGAACCTAAAATCCAGCTTAAGAGACTTGGAATCTGAGGGTTTTTTTTTTCTAATTAATAAAGGATAAAATAAATAAGGTGTCAAACATCTGGAGAGTTCATTTTCATATGGGTGTTACTCTCTTCTTTCCATGCGTCTGTTTTAATGGTTTCACCTATATTGTTTATGTTATGCTGTGATGTCCTATGAGCACAATGGAGAACATGATTTGTTCTCAAATAGATGCCTTTTCGATCCTGTTTCCTTAATTATAACAATATTTCAAATTCCTATTTTGTGTTTTACTTGCCAGTTTCTACTTTCCATGAGTTTATCAATATATTGGGATTCGAGTTAAGTCGCCATGGTTTTTATTTTCTGAAAGCTTATCAATATTATTTTGGGCTGTGTATATTGTCATTTGTGCTCTATATGTTTGTAAAATCACAGTTTCTGTTTTAATCATATATTCAATTAGCTTTACAATTACACTACAGGCATACTTCTTGTAGCCGAACTTCTTAGTTATCTTGCTTCAAAGCCGATAGATGGAGCTATAATCCATAGCTTGACTGAATTCTTCACATCTCGACTGGTGAGTTTGAAATAGTACTTTGTATTCGCTCATTGAATGCTTGTGTTGGTGTTGGTATCTATTGGGTCTGTTCTCTTATGACTTCATGTAGAACTTCACTATGTCAATATTAGAATTATAAGTTTTCTATTCACTTATGACTTCATTTAGAACTTTGCAATGTGTATATTATAATTATAAGCTTTCATATTTCATATTTTTGTGCTTCAAAAATCCGGTGCATGTACATATGTGTTGGTTTGTTCCATTTGAATAGGAGCACAAAAAAGGAATCTGAGCAAAAAAAAATTGTGGATTTATGGAATGCTGGTAATAATGGGCATAGCAGGCATATTATGAATTGCAGAGAGTGACATTTCAGAATTGAAAGAACTTTCACCATCACCAAAAATTTTAGGATGTAGTATGTTATGTTTCTGTAAACTGTACGTAAAAGTTTTGTAACTTTGGAGTTAATTTTATGGCTTCCTCCTCTTATGATTAGGCAATTGCCGTGCTGACAGGAAGACCACAGGTAGCTGTAAACATAGATAATATTTCAAAGAAACATTTTTTTTTTTTGGCCACACTCCAGGTTTTGATCCTTGGACCTGTGGGTATGAGCCCACCATGCTTCAGGTGTACCATTCTGATTTTGTCAATTTTATTAAGAAACCATGCCGCTTGATTGTAGTTATGTCCTTATGTGGGAAGCATGACTTTGTTTGGGTCCATTGGATACTTGGACCCTGTATATTGGCTTATGTATCTATTTTTAGTGCTTTTGCCGAATGCTGTACTTCTCTTTGCCTCTTCAAGAATCATAATTTTCAATTCTTTCCATCAGGCAGATTGGCAAGCTTTACGAGGAGCGTTTATTGGTTGTTTGGCACTTTTGAGAAGAAAGAGTCATACTGGCACAATCTCAGACAACGATCTAATAAATCTTACCAAGTCTTTCTTGTTGAATATACAAGTGCAGGCTTTAGCACTGCATGATCGCCTTGTGAGCCATTTATCCCAAGACCTTTCTAGAATATAAGTTATCCCTGTCATGAAAACTCTTCTCCTATGACAATATTTAGAATAATTTATCTGTCTGATGTTCATGAGTTCAGTATTACTCACATATTTGAAATATTCTTGCAGTTGTGCCTTGAACTTCTGGAATGTCTTTTGGATCAGTTTCCATCTGTAATTTCTGTGCTGGTAAATCCATCGGACATCATCAACATTATGTATCTTTTTTTTTCTTTTTTCTTTTTTCCCGTATTACGTGTTAGGGGGAAGAGTACACCTCGTATCTAGTGTATGCTATACAATAAATAGTCAGGGCATCAACTATTCGTTCTCAAGATAGACAATGGAGATCAAGTACTGTAGTTTTATTCACACCTTACACATCCTGTGAATATTATACAATACAGATCCTGTGTTTTAGATACCTACCACACCTTGTGGACCGTATTCAATACCTAGCTGGGGCATCCACTGTGTTTTCTCAAGACTAGGCATTTGGCACTCTTAAGCACTCTTTTTTCTTTATTATTTATTAGTTTTATTATATCTTGCTAATTTAGAAGGAAGTCTTTATTTTTATTTGTAGGATGATGAGTTGGTATATGGAGTTCTTGCTGCAATTGATGAAGAAAAGGATCCTCGGTGCTTGATGCTTGTGTTTCATGTTGTTGAGCTTTTGGTGCAAGTATTTCCAGATCCCAGTGTGGCAAAAGATGCTTTTGATATATTGGGTCGCTATTTTCCTATATATTTCACTCGTGTAAGTAGCCCAAAGGAACCTGAAATTCACATTACAAAAGAAACTATTGCAACTGAATGACCTGAAAACTGCTTTGTGATTCAATTTATCTGTGAAGATCATCTATGGATGACTTTGAGCCCAACTTTACTATAAACAAAGAGGAGTTTGATTAGCTTACAGGAGTGAAATGTGCAATATTATTTTTGCTTAACTGATATGTGCAAATAATCCGCAGTAATTAAGAGTCATTCCTTACATGACTATCTTTGAAAATTTTATTGCCATTAATTGTCTTGGTTACTGATTATTCTGTTTGCTTGTGTGAAGTATTAACACAGTGTAAAACCAAGTTAATAATGTCAGTAAATGTGCTCTTAAAGTTGGATGAACATCTCTGCTAAAACCAGTGGTTTAAAAATTGCCGAGTCGGCACGAAATCGGTCGATTCGACTCGGGAATCAGTTATCCCGTGCCGATTCTCGTTTTGTACCGGAAATTAAGCGTGTCTAGAGGAGAACCGCTGATTTGTAACAATAACTCGACCATTTCGACCGGTTCTCACCGTGATGCTACAGTGATGTGACCATTTCGACTGGTTATCACGGTTTCCTTAACATTAAAACGTAGTCACATGTCAACAAGAAGCCACCTTCCACATGTCTTGCCGCGTACGTAACATCCACAACTCCATGCCTTTCCCGCGTGGCATCATCTGACAGTAATCATCGGCTCTCTACGTTTTATAGCTGCAATGAGGCTTCAATGATAACGCTGTGGGACTAATTTTGAGCTCTTATTAAGGTAAAAATTGTAGCGCCATTATATAAGTTTTATACAAAGCATTTTACAAACGCTATGACATTTTACAAACGCTATGACATTGTAGCGCCATTGAACTCTTTGACTAATGTTTATACAAAGCATTTTACAAACACTAGGGTATAGTATAAACGCCAGGGTATGAAATTAACATGGAAGTATCTTATACTTTGTAAAATACTATGACATATGCGGTTAGGTGCCTCGATCTCGCCCTCCGGATCTAGATGATCAGGCGGCACGTATCTCGGGTTTCTGACAAACCCGGGATTTGAGATCGCTCTCTCGGAACTTTGCTCGAGAGCAAGGGCATGTATACCAACCGATGAGAGAGGAATTGAAGGTGGGTTCGGGACTTACTCGACTGGCTCGCATGGACGCCCTCTTAGATCACGAAGAAAGCTCCTCAGCTGCTTTAGCTGGTTCAAAATCGCCTTCCTTGACCTGCAATCATCTTGTTTTCTGCGCAACACTTCTATGGTTAATTTGTAAGACAAGTGGGTCAAAGAGACCCACCCATGTCTTAGGGCAACGTACGTTCATGCGAGAGGGTGATGAAGCGTAAGGTTTAAATAAAGATAGAAAAGACATGAAAACTTGACGAAGAGGCGTGATTAGCAAGACAATCGGGAAGTTATCGACTCAGAGTGGTAGCAAGATGGGCATGGTTCTCAAGACCAGCACGGCGGCAATACTACTCGAAACCGAGATCGATATGGCGGTGCAAGGCTAAGTCTACCTTCAGTCAAGTGAAAAGAGAAATGAGAGTAAAAAGAAGACTTGAGACGGCAGAGAGATGAGGTCTCGACAGCGCTATGTGTCGCCACTCATGATCGTGGAGTAGTAGCGTCGTGGCCCTTGGGTGGCGCTCGACGCTATTGCTCATGGCTAGAGAGTGAGAAATGAACTACAGACGACGCTAGGTATCGCCGCTGGAAACATAAGAAGACAACACGCCCCTGCCCGGGCGGCGATAGTCTCTGATGAAGCGCGCAACGATAATCCTCACGAGACGCACGACAATAGGCGTGGGACGCAGGAAGGACGGTGATGAACGCCGAATACGCGAAGGACGCTTCGCGGATGGCGATAGGTGTTGCCGAGGCCTCTAGCAGGCGGCGAAGGGTATCGCCGTCTACTATAGACGCGCAACAGGGAAAGACCCTTGCGGATGGCAACGGGTTGCGCCGTCTGGATTCTTCACTGAGACGTCAAAGCTACGTCTGTAGATGGCGATGGGCAGCACCGTCTACAGGCCTCACTGGACGAAAGAGATAGAAGAAAAAAAAGGAGAAGGAGACTCGCGCATGGCGATGGCCTATGTGACCTCAGGGGAGGGATGCATGGCACTGCCATTGCCGTGCATGACCCCTACGAGGAACTCAGACGGAGAAGAGAGAGAAGAGAGGAAAGAATAGAGAGGGAAGAAAAGGAAAAGAAGAGAGAAGATTTACCTCGAACCTAGGGGTGTTGGTCAAAAGTTTCTTTCACCTCACTCTCTCTCTAAAACGTGATACAACAATGAGAAGAAAAAGAAACTTGTATTAGGTAAACACTCTCTCTTTTGTGAAAGGTTGAGTCCTCTGGTGCGTACAATGCTGGTACGTATATATAGAATTTACCCCAAACATGGGTGGATGATCAAAAGTAACCCTAATTGCTGAAAATTAAGATTAAATTAAATTAAAAGAAATTAAAAAATAGGGTGTAAAATGACAAATTTGCCCCTTCTTAACAATTCGTAGAATTTCAGAACAGTCCTTGTATTGCCCTAGAACTTGCATGATCTTGCATGGCTGATCTGAGGTCGGTTTGATGCCCGGTTGATCGTAAGATGATTGTTTTCTTGTAGGGCTCGGCATGACGATCGATTTTATACCAACTTCGAGCCATGGATCGTGTTTTTAGTGCACGATCATGTGACTTGAAATTTGAATGGATCTTGAAACTTCGGATCGATAGTGTACTCGTTCCTTGATGTTTTTTGGTGAATTCTTTGTTGAATTACATTGAGCATGCCGTTACGATCTCGGGGCAACAAACGCAGCTCGATTCTGTACCCGAACGAAAATTTTGCAACTTTGGAATTTTGGTCGGAATATGGAATTCCGGCGATGGAATTTGCAGTCGCTTCGTCGGCTTTGTGTGCAGAATCCAACCGTTCATCACTTACGGGGTTCGGGTCAGTAATAGCCCGAGACCTTACGCACACGATGGAATTGGTCTCGCGACGATCGGGCTTACGGGCGGCGTGATCTGGCCGCCCAAGCGAGGCACGACGCTGCTGAATTTCCTGTACTTTCTTCACGGATCACCAACTTCTCTCTAGCTTTTGTTTGCGTTCGGGTGTCATCAAGGGGCGTACAACATATCGAATCGCTCGTCTTGGCTAGACGAACATGCTCATCATATTTGAGAGCGATCCGACTTGGGACGGGTGAGATATGAGCGTTGAAAGTCACTGGTGATGACTGTCCCTTCCATGGCATGGAGTTGCAGGGTGGCCGCTCGGGAATAGCGTGCGGCCCCTCCTGTTTCACTCTTTTGATCATAACTTCTTCCTGAAGTGTCCGTTCGGGCTGAATTTGACTCACAAGGGTTTTCGACCTTGCCGGATCTAATGGTGGTGGTCCCACGACGATTTGAGACACCGAAATTTTAGCTCTAGTTATAGGGCGTTTCACAGTGTTAGAGGTCGATTCTACTGGAATTGTTTCTGAGTCTGCACTGCCTTAAACATCTCGGACTACGACGAAATTTGGCAGGAGACTTTTGAGAGACCTTATGAAGATCTTGGCCGATTTCAGGGCTATTATGAGACTGCCGGAATTTTCACTCTTTGCTAGGTTTTATTGAGCGGGTGCCCCATGTTGATGAAAAATACCTTCCAACAATATGATATGTAATTTAATTTTTATTTTATTTTATTTTTATTTTTATGAATTTGGACATTTTTAGTTTCTATTTTTAGGTGAAAAATATTTTCTTGAATATTTTTGTAATGTCGTAATATTGAAATTTATAAAGGAATTTATTTTTATTTTTTTCTTATGATATGGAAGTGTTTTTAAATATTTTTTAAATCATAGTTGTTATAATATTATAAATAATAATTTTACATTGATAATCAAATATTGTAATTTATTTATTAATTTATTTGTATTATAAAGTATATAATGCGTTATTTTTGTTATAGTAATAAATTAATTTATTTGTATTATTAATTTATTATATTTCATGTATGATTATATACTTCATCCATGATATTTCTATGTTTTTTCTTGTGTGTGATTTAAATTTAATGGTTAACAGTAGTTCTTACAGGGAAAGAACATCTTAATATTCACATATTGATGCAAAAAAATGAAAGTTAGTAATGTAGTACCCTCATTTCTTATTGGATTCCTAAAAAACAACATTTATAATGATTTTTAATATTTTGTTGGATTTTTTTTAAGATTAAATCCAACCAATTCGGCCGATTCCGATCCGAAATGCCGATTCACCGATTTTGGGGTGCCTGATCCGGGGCACCAATCCGTTTTTTAAACCACTGGCTAAAACATACATGCCATCAACCAAGTAGTCGGCCTCCCTTTGCAGTAGGAACCTTATAGATAGCACTACACCTTGTTTCTGTTAGTCTTTGATCTCAAGAAATTATACATCAATTAATTTTGTGGGATTTTGAATTCCTTGATGCAACAAGTCATGTCGTGAGCATCCTCAATGAATGTCAAAATAGAAACTTTAAAAGTCCTAGTACCTTTGGAGCAAAGGCTTATGCATCCCATTTAGGAAGACTTCCTTGAACGTCTTCGTGGCTCACAGCATAAGCCCCAATCTCGAATCACTTCCACTTTGAGTTCCCTCATAATAATCTTCACAAATTTTTCTAACTTTGAAGTCAAAATTGTTTGTTCTCTTCCTGTCCTTGCTCTCCTAACATTTTTTTCTAAATCTATTTGATCATTCTCTCCAAGTATTTGAAATGTGTCAAGATTCAATAGTTTACAACATGACATTCCAAAAATTATTGGCATGACAAAATATTCATGGAATTTGTTTTTTTTGATAGTTCATCTTGATTTGCAAGTGGAAGGTTTGAACCGAAGACCTCGTTCACTAAAAAACAGGTGTCTCACCACAAAGCCCATGGCTAGGTTGATGTTCATAAACGTATAACAGATGTATAATATAAATGAAATGCAGTATACAAGTAATAAAATATAATTGTAATTTTTATCTACTTTGAATTTTTATTCTATTTCAAATGAATATATAATATATCATATTATAATACAAGAAATTATAGTGCTCTTGCCTTGAAAGCCAATGTTGATGAGCGGTATTATTAGGTTCGCATTAGCCATCGAACCGGTGAAAGAACGCTTGTTGAAATGGTTGGATAAAATTTTAGAAAAATATAAATAATAGCTTCAAATTATGAAATATATTAAAGAAAGTTGCCTAACTTTATTGAGTCGGCTGAACCGGCCAAAAGTAGCCTTTCAAACCCACCAAAATTGATCAAACATTGATTTTGATCAGTTTATGACTAAACTAAACCTGATTTTTCTCTAGACCAGACAGGCTAAGCACCGGTCAATGGTCTAACTGGTCTTAGAAAGTATGTTGATGAGTATGAGTGACGCAAAAGGCCTTTAAATCAAATCTTGTTCACTCCAAAAACAGTTTCCAGAAAAATAAAAAGGATTTTGAGCTAAAAAAATGTTCCAAATTAACTACACAGCACCCCTTAATACATCCTGAGTATACGGTGGCTCTAGGGACTTGGATTTTTTCTGGAGCTCGAACTCAATTTTGTTTCAAGGAGAACGTTGGAGACTACTTGGTGCTTTTTGGAGTTGCTCTCACACATGAACAATGACTTTTGAGGTGGGGGAAGCACCAATGGTTGTGTTCTAAGGGGAGCACCCATCATATTCCTTAAAATATATAATCATGTATGAAGTATATAAAATTACGTGTATGATAAATGGAGTTTGTTATGTTATTAATAAAGTACAAATGCTATTGTTCAATAAATCAAGTACAAATGTCTTCAGTTGTCTAAGTGTTGGCATGTATCCGACACCAATACTTGTTAGAAAAATGAAACATCAGAGTCATTATTCATCTCATAAGCTAGGCATATGACCCAACCAACGGGTCAAAACTGGTCACACCAGTCAATCTTTCATCTCCATTTAGTCAAGAAAGTGTTATCAAACAACTTCAAGCTGTAGTTTTTGGAAAAACTGTAAATGTTTTCTTGCTGTTGTCTTTGGAAGGTTGTAAATGGTAGACCTCATGCCCTTCAGTGAGATTAAGAATGATCTTGCCTATGAACGTTCTTAAAGGGAAGACAATGCCATCCCATATCCACAATTTCACTTCTTTGTACCTCTAAAAATGCATCTGCTTTTGCAACATCTTCTGTCCTTGTGAATTTGCAAAAACCATTCCTCTTGTCTTGGATATTGGCATATAATTGTTTGTTCTATGGTTGTACCCAACGTATCTGTGTCTTATATTTCAAGAAATCTTTTCAAATTCATGGAAAATTGGTTGATTACCTTCAAGATATACACATCTCTTTCGTTTTTTTTTTTTTTGGGCTGTCACTTTAGTCATAGGATTGAATATCACATTGGTAAGGATTGTCTTTTACGTATTTGTTATGGGATAATGGCATCCACACTTACCCCATCTAGTTCTTGCTTCTTTCTCTTCTTTATATTTTATAGACGTTTTTAACTGGGCTGGTTGGTTTTTTTATGTTCGTATGCAGCCTAATGTTGATGCTATTGATATCAAAAGAGAGGACCTTTCAAGAAGGATGATGGTATGTATATCTTCACTTTAAATTATGCATTTGAAGCTTTTCAGTTACTTGTGAGATATTGCCATATTCATGAATAAAATGTTTTTCTGGTATTTCTCTATAATTGATAAGATAAAATTATCATTCTCTTACTAATCTATATAAAAAATCGTTCCCCCTTCATTCTACAATTTGTTTTTCTTAAGATATTTTCTGCCTTCCATCATTTGAAAGTTACTGCTCCAAAACTCTTTGTTATATAGGATCTGTCACACCCCAAGTTTTATGACACTATCATTCCTGAGGCGTGACAGTCTATTCTTAAAGTATAAATGGAACAAATTTGGAATTTCTACTATATATTGCATCAAAACTGATTTTTTTTCCATTAATTTTTTTTCAAAATTGTATAAAGTCTACTCACAACTTATATTAACATGAAGTTCTATATATTAACATGAAGTTCTATATGTATACAATTTTGACAAAACAAAAGTTACAAAGGCGAATTTAACCATGACTAAAAACTTCTTCCAAGCTACTCCTGCTGTACATATGAACAATAAGGCTGCAATTACTCTGAAAAGAATTCACAATAGTTTGATGAGTTTGGTTACTTAGTAAGTGACCATCATAATCATTAAATCATGGTTAGAAAATGTAAATATTTTCTAAAGGAATGCATATTGAAACAATGAGGAAGAGCATAGATGGAGAACTGTTCAAATTTTTTTAAAAAAATACACAGTTTTAACATAAATCAAAAGATTTCACAAATACCCTATTGGCGTCCCAAGTAGGTCACCTATGTACCCTACTAGCGGCCTGGATGGGTCCACATAATCTCTACTGGCATACCAGATAGGTCCACTCATATCTCATCGGTGTACCGGATGAGCCCACATAATCCCTACCGACGTATCGGGTAGGTCTACATATATCTCACCGTCGTACCAGATGAGTCCACTTAACCCCTACGGCGTACCAGATAGGTGCACTTAATCCCTACAGGTGTACCAGATAGGTCCACTTATATCTCATCGGCGTACCGGATGAGTCCAGTTATTCCCTATCAGCGTACCGAGTAGGTCCACTTGTATACTTAAAGTATCTCTAAAACTTTTTATTACTAAACATCGGGAAACAATAATATCGTATATTCAAAATATCCTTAAAATCAATCGCATGAATTCACATGAAGCAATTTATAGCAAATACTTTCACTGGTATTTCTATAAATAATCAGTCAAACATTTTGGGCTCAATTTCTTATATATAGTTTCAAAAATGTAGTAGTTATGAGAGACATTCTTAAAAATTGAAATCGAACACGATAAACAATCTATTGACAATAGAAGAATTCTTATGGAAATCTAGAGTTGAATACTAAATTTTCAACTATCTAAAAAATCTTTAATAATAGATGAAAATATAACAATTTTATTAAATAAAGAAATACCAGTTTTCAATTAACTTTTTTACAGGAAAAGAAGGTCACTTACACATAAAACTTACAGTATCTTAAATTCATAATGATAGAAGGCAATATTACAATTAAATGCAGAAATACTAGTTTTCAAATAACTATTTTACAGAAAAATAATGTCACTTACACATAAAACTAACAGTATCTAAAATTCATAATGATAGATGGAAATATTACAATTAAATGCAGAAATACTAGTTTTCAAATAACTATTTTATAGGAAAATAAGGTCACTTATACATAAAACTTACAGAATCTAAAATTCATAATGATAGACATAAATATTACAATTAAATGCAGAAATACCAGTTTTCAAATAACTATGTTACAAGAAAATAAGGTCACTTACACATAAAACTTACAGTATCTAAAATTCATAATGATAGACGAAAATATTACAATTTAATGCAGAAATGCCAGTTTTCAAACGACTATCTTACAGGAAAATAAGGTCACTTACTCTTAAAACTTATACGCCACTTTGAGATAGATGTGTTGCTATTGTTGTCAAAGTAAAACCGGGATCAATGGCGTTTAGCTAAAGGTATGAGAAGAGACCAAATGAGTTTATATAGGGAGAGGGAGCATAAAAAATGGATGTATTATAAGAGAGAAAACATATTATATGAAAGAAAAGAGAATTATTTTATCATAATGAGAACATTATGAGAGAGAGAAGAACATTTTATGAGATTCTTATGAGAGAGAAATATTATCTGAGAGAAAAGAGAATAATTTTTATTATACTGAGATCATTATGAGAAAGAAAGCATGAAGAGAGAAAAAAAATTGTTATGAGAGAGGGAGAAGGAGAACTTACATATGGAAAGAGCGAGAAAAGCCAACATGATAGGCTAATGATGTGCCCATGAGGGGAGAAGGGTTTTTAAAAGTGAGGGAGGACAATCCTTCATTTGACACATGTCAAATTATGTGTCCCCGTTTTTTTTTTTTTAACTCCTCACTTCTATGTGCCACCTCATGACACAATCATTTTATAATGCCACCTCATGACACATTGTTACCTTATAATGCCACCTCATGACACATTACTACCTTATAATTCCACCTCATGACACATTATTTCCTTATAATGCCACCTCATGGCACATTATTACCTTATAATGCCACCTCACGCGTATGAGTGTTACATGAGTGTTCAAATCATGTTATACCTAATGTAAAAAAACATGGAAATGAAAAGTTTTAAAAAATGGTCCCTTGGTGCATTCTTAGCATAATGAACTATCACTCAAAATTATATAAGTATTTTATATTTTTATTATCATTACTATTATCATTATTATTATATTATTATTATTATTCTTATTATTAATATTATTATTTTTAGTTCAAAAAATTTAGGGTCATCACATTCTCCCTCCCTTAAAGAAATTTAGTCATCTAAATTTTCGTACCTGATTGCTGAAAAAGATTGGTTTATTTCTTCTTGATTTCGTCATCTCGTTCCCAAGTGGCTTCTTCCAAGGAATGATTTTGCCACAAAATTTTTATCAATGGTATCATCTTGGATCTCAACACTTGCTCATTTCGAGCAAGAGTTTGAATAGGCTGCTCGGTGTATGTTAAGTCATCTCTAATTTGAAGACGTTCATGGTTAATGATGTGTGACGGGTCGGGCTCATTTCTTCGTAACATTGACACATGAAACACATTATGAATGTCTGATAATTTTAGGGGCAAGGCTATTCTATATGCCATCTCTCCAATCCTTTCCAAGATTTCAAAAGGTCCGATAAACCTTGGGCTTAACTTTCCCTTTTTTCCGAATCTCATTATACCCTTGGAAGGTGATACTTTTAGAAATACATGGTCTCCTACTCGATATTCCAAGTTTCTTCTATGCTTATCTGCATAACTTTTCTGTTTACTTTGAGCACTTTGAAGTCTGTTACGAATGAGCTTCATCTAGTAGTTTCTTGAACTAGCTCTGGTCTCAGTAATTTTCTTTCCCCTACATCATCCCAACAAATAGGTGATTTACACTTTCTTCCACATAATGCCTCATATGGTGCCTTTTAATACTGACCTGATAGCTATTATTGTAGGCAAATTCGATCAAAGGCAAATGATCATCCCAATTTCCTTTAAAATCCATCACACATGCTCTAAGCATATCTTCTAAAGTCTGGATTGTTCTTTCTGATTGTCCATCAGTTTGAGGATGAAATGGCGTACTAAAAGATACTTTGGTACCCATGGCTTCTTGTAGACTCTTCCAAAATTGAGAGGTAAATCGAGGTTCTCTATCATACACAATTGTTACTGGGGTCTCGTGCAATCTTACAATTTCTCGAATATATACTTATGGCCAGAGAATGAGCGGATTTGGTGAGTCTATCCACCATCACCCAAATTGCATTGTGACTGTTCTTTATTTCGGGTGAGCCTGTAACAAAATCCATAGTTATGTGTTCCAATTTCCATTCAGGAATGGGGAAGGGTTGTAACATACCCACGTGTTTTTGGTGGTCCGCCTTATTTTGTTGGCACACCAAGCACACTTAGACACAAATTTAGCAATCTCTTTTTTTTCATAGTGTTCCACTAATAATGGCTTCGTAGATTCTTATACATTTTACTATTACCAGGATGCACAATATATCGAGATCGATGAATTTCTTCCAAGATCTCCCTTTTTAAATTTTCATCATATTTGGAACACAATCTCCTTCTGAATCTCATTATGCTATCTTGCTGAATTTCAAAATCTGGCATTTTAGTTACTTTTTTCCATAATTGCTACCATTCGAGTGTCATTTAATTGTCCCAGTTTAATTCTCTGAATAAGGGTTGGCTTTACACATAAATTAGCAACAATAATGCCGGAATCCTTTAAATGAAATTCTGAGTTTGAGTCTTTAATTTCTTTCAATAGTCCCCACTCTTTAATTATTAGATGAGCTAGAACTCTTGCAGACTTCCTACTTAGAGAGTCTGCCACAACATTAGCCTAACCCAAATGGTGGATGGATTTCCTAAAAAACTATTATTGTACAATCCACACTATCTTACCTGCCGCATATTTAAATCTTTATGGGAAAAGAGGTATTTCAAACTCTTATGATCTCTATATATTTCAAATTGCTCACCATACAGATAATGCCTCCAAATTTTCAAAGGAAATACTATTGCAGTCAGTTCTAAGTCACGAGTTGGGTACCTCTTCTCATATTCTTTCAACTGTCTAGATGCATATGCCACTACCTTTTCATGTTGCATTAATACACAACCTAAGCCTTTGTGTGAAGCACCACTGTAAATCACGAATCCCTTATTTCCTGTAGGAATAGTTAAAATAGGTGCTGAAGTCAATCGAGCATTTAATTCTTGAAAAATTTCCTCACATTCCTTTGTCCATTCAAATTTGCCATTTTTCTGTGTCAATCGAGTTAATGGAGTCGCAATTCGAGATAATCCTTCTACAAATCCTTTGTAATATCCTGCCAGTCCCAAAAAGCTTCTGACTTCAGTCATGTTACTTGGTTGCTTCCAATTAATCACAGTTTCAACCTTTGAAGGATCAACAGATAAACGTTCCTTTGATATCACATGACCTAAAAATGTCACTTGTTCTAGCCAAAATTCATATTTACTTAGTTTGGCATACAGCTCATTCTCTCTTAGGGGTCGATTGGATACCTGGAAATATATTGTCTGTGAAATATATTACTGGCATAATACATTACCTGCAAATGGATTGTTGCTGCTTGGGTAATATTTAGATGCAACCTGGGAAATACATTGCTATTGTTTGGCTATATCTGGAAGAAATATGGGAAATGCATTGCCAATCTTATCTGCTCAAATCAACCCCTTTGGCCTGTAAAATGTTTACTGTTGCAAGGCATTAGAAAAAATGAAAGCCCTAAAGTTTTTAGGGCAGATTTACGTCATAGAAAAATAGGTAAAACCCTAATTTTTTAACAGAGAGATAGAGAGAAATTGCTCTTACTTGGACACGATAAGAGAGACAGATGCTGACTTTGAATAGGGTGAGAGTGATTGCTCCAAAAGAGAGAGAAAGGCAACAGTTTTGCTCGAGGTTGCTCCAAGTTTGTTGCTTCGAGAGAGAGAGGTAGTAAATTTGCTTGCAGAGGTTACCTGCACAGCTTTCTTGTAGAGAGAGAGCATAGAGAAGGGAGGCTCGAAGAGGGACAAAGAAGAGAGTTAGCAGCAAAGGGATTTGGAGAAATGGCACGTAAACAATTACCCGTCGCGCCCCGTAATTGATTTCTTAGCTTTCCCATGTGTAATAGTTTTCACGATATATGGGGAAATGACGCATAATCTATTTCCATTTCCTTACTCTTTAGGTGTACCCAAACACTGAAAATGCTAGATTTCCTTGTAATGGATTTCCAGGTATCCAAACGACCCCTTGGTATTTGTGATACCGTCTTCACATGTTGTTCATGCTCTTCCCGATTAGTGGAATAAATTAGAATATCATCAATGAATACTACAATAAACTTATCCAAAAAGGGAAAGATTCGATTCATCAAATATTTAAATGCAGCTGGTGCATTGGCTAATCCAAAAGGCATAACTAAGAATTCATCACTTCTAATTTTAAGCTAATGGTACCTAGATCTGAGATCAATTTTTTAAAATACTTGTGATCCTTATAATTGATCAAATAAATCATCAATTCTAGGCAGTGGATACTTGTTTTTCACAGTCATCTGGTTTAGTTGTCTATAGTCAATACACAACCTCATGGACCCATCTTTCTTTTTAATGAACAGTACTGGAGCATCCCAACGTGATACACTTGGTCGGATGAAACCTTTATCTAATAATTCTTGCAATTGCTGTTTAAGTTCCTTAAGTTCCACAGGTGCCATTTGGTAAAGGGCTTAGAGATTGGGGCTGTCCTAGGAAGCAACTCAATGGAGAATTCAATTTCCCTGTCAGGTGGTAAACCTGGCAACTCTTAGGGCCTGTTTGGGTACATGGATTTTAAGACATGGATTTCTAATATGTTGGATTTTGCCAAAATCCACCGTTTGGATTGCTTAATGACTAGGATACTTAAAATCAGGAAAATTAAAATTATGGAAATAAGACCTACTTTTCCATGATTTCATTTCCACACCAAAACCTGGTTTTTTTAATTTCCAAGGCCCATGGATTTCACTCATTGGCTCCCTCAACGTGAAACATAGGGAGCATTTGGTAGGTATGAAAATTTTAGAGAGAGAAAGTACCTAAATTTTTTAAAGAGAAATTATTTCAAATTTTAACTTTTAGAGAGAGAAAGTATGTTAAAATTTTAGAGAGAGAAAATACCAAATTTTTTTAACCAGATGAACTATCTCAAAATTTTCGAAAGAGAAACTATCTCAAATTTTAACTTTTAGAGAGAGAAAATATGTTAAAATTTTAGAGAGAAAAAGTACCAATTTTTTAAAAGAGATTAACTATCTCAAAATTTAACTTTTAGAAAGCGAAAGTACCAATTTTTTTTAGAGAGTTAAACTATCTCAAAATTTTAGAGAGAGAAATTATCTCAAATTTTAAATTTTAGATATAAATTATCATATTTTAGAGAGAGAAAGTACATGCAAATTTTTAGAGAGAGAAACTATCTCAATTTTTTAGAGAAACTATTTCAAAACTTTTAGAGAGAGAAACAATCTCATATTTTAATTTTTAAAGAGAGAGTATATCAAATCTTAAGTTTTAGAAGTAGAAAGTATTCTTAAAATTGTAGAGAGAGAAGGTATTCTTAAACTTTTAGAGAGAAATTATTATAAATTCTAGAAAGAGAAACTGCCAAAAAAAATTGGAGAGAAATATCTTGTTTTTTAGAGGGAGAAACTATTTCAAATTTTGAGTTTTAGAGAAACAATCTCGAATTTGGAATTTTAGAGTGAGAATATATTAAAATTTTGAAAATAAAAATTATATCAATTTTTAGAGAGAGAAACTACCTAAAAATTTTTAGAGATAGAAACTATCTCAAAAATTTTGATTTCTCTCTCTAAAATTTTTGGAGAGAGAAACTATCGCAAAATTTATGTTTTAGAGAGAAAGTATTTTAAAATTTTGGAGAGCTATACTATATCAAATTTTAGATAGAGAAATTTTTAAAGAGAAACTATCTCAAAATTTTTAGAGAGAAACTATCTCAAAATATAAGTTTTAGAGAGAGAGAATATCTAAAATTTTAAACTTTAGAGAGTGAAAGTATATCAATTTTTAGAGAGACACTAATCAAATTTTAAAGAGAGAAACTATTTCAAAATTTTAGAGAGAGAAACTATCTCAAATTTTCTATAGATACACTATCCCAAATTTTGAGTTTTAGAGAGAGAGTATATAAAATTTTTAGAGAGAGAAATTATATCAAGTTTTATTACCAAACAATGGACATGGAAGTGATTGCAAGGAATTCATGAATTTTGTATAGTTTATCCAAACAAGAGATTTGATAAATCCATGACAAAAATCCTTGATATTGAAAATCCATAGATTTCCTTGGATTTCAAATATCTAAGATTCTTAATTTCTTTGTATCCAAACGGGCCCTTAAGGAATCACATCAGGAAATTCCCGAACAACCGGAATGTCGTCCAAGTTCATCTTTTCTTTTCTATCCTCTTTAACATAGGCAAGAAGCTTTGACATACCTTTCGAAGGAGGTGGTTAGCCCGAATGGAGGTGATTAAATATGGTGGGAAGGCTTCCTTGACACCTTCCAGGTAAAATACCGGTTGATTCGGAATGCAAAAGGTAACTATTTTCTTGTAACAATCAACACTTGCATGGTAGGCAGAGAGCCAATCCATGCCTAAGATTACATCAAAATCTTGAATTTCTAAAAGTATTAAATCCACCAGCAGTTCCTTTTCTTCTATCATTATTACGCAAGATTCCTATGCTAGATTGATATCAAGTAAATTTCCCATAGCTGTGGCTACTGCTAAAATGTATTTCAATTGTTTTGGTTCTACTTTTAAGTGGCATATAAAGTGTGGTGACACAAATGAATAAGTAGATCCAGGATCAATCAAAACATAAACTATATCTTGAAAGATAGTAAGAGTACCTTGAATTACCGATTTCGAAGCTTGGGCATCTTACTGGGTGATTGCAAATACTCTTCTTTTCATTTGAGGTTTTTGAGCCTGCCTCACCATGCTTCGAATGTTGCTGCACTTGCATAACAGGACAATCTTTGATCTTGTGCCTTAGTTTCCCACATTTGAAGCAGGCTCCAATCTCCCAATAACAGGGTGTTAATCCATGCCTCTTCCCACATTTCTTACAAAGTCTGGCAGACTTTGAAATGATGCTAGCCTTGGCTATTTGTTTGCTCTTTTTGATTCTTTTCCTTGTCGCCAATTAGATGGTGTGGGTCTAACTTGACTTTTCTGGTTTTTTCTCTTTTGGAAATCTTCGCAGTCTTTCTCAACAATTTGGGAGAGTTCTTAATTTTAGGGCTGGTATTCTGCCTTTGATGGTTGGTCTGAGGCCTTTTTCGAATTTATTCACCTTTCTTACCTCATTTGCGACCGACCATATGTGGGGTAAACCTGGCTAATTCAGTAAATTTGGCCTCATACTGTGTTACTCTCTTGTTCCCTTGGACTAATTCTAGAAATTCTATTTTTTTTTTTTTTAATCTCGAATAAAATCTGGGAAGTACTTTTCATTGAATGTTTCTCGAAATGCTTCCCAATTCAAAGGTTTGTTTTCTAGGACCAGTACTCTTTTTGCCATCCACCACCAATGTTCTGCTTCACCTTCCAACATGAAAATTCCTAAGGTGATCTTCTTATCATCAGGACATTCTATTACTTCAAATATTTTCTCCAATTGCATAATCCATCCCTCGGCTTCTAGTGGATCTGAAATACCCTTAAAGGAAGGTGGATTTAATTTTTTAAATTGTTCGATATTACATCCATTATTTTCCATAACTGACTGCCTAGGTGGGTTATTGTTTCCATCTGATGCTGCATAAGAGCAACCATATTTTCCAAAGCTTTATGAATTCCCTCCATGTTAGCTCCAGTCTTATGGGATCCTGACATCGTAATTGTCTGTTCATACAATAAGTATGACTTAGGGGTCATTTGGTCTGTGAAATATATTGTCTGTGAAATATGTTGTCGTAGCGATTCTGCCCGCAATAGATTTCACGTATTTTTTGGAAATCTTGTGTAATTTATTTCCATTTTCTTACGGTCATAATAGATTTCACGTATTTTGGAGAAATCTTGTGTTATTTACTTCCATTTTCTTACGGTTGAAATGTACCCAAACATGGTAAATCTCATATTTCCTTGTAATATGTTTTCCTGTAATAGATATTCAAGTACCCAAATGGCCCCTTAGAGTATATTCCTATTCAGATTTCCTAGGAATCCTAAACCTATTGCTCTGATACCAAAACTTGTCACACCCCAACTTTTATGATACTAACATTCTTGAGGTGTGATAGTCTATTCTTAAAGTATAAATGGAACAAATTTAGAATTTCTACTATATATTGCATCAAAACTGATTTTTTTCCATTAAGAAATTTTCTAACTTGTACAAAGTCTAATCATAACTTATATTAACATAAAGGTCTATATGTATACAATTTTGATAGAACAAAAGTTACAAAGGCGAATTTAACCATGACTACAAACTTCTTCCAAGCTACTCCTGCTGTACATACGAACAATAAGGCTACAATTACTCTGAAAAGAATTCACAATAGTTTGATGAGTTTGGCTACTCAGGAAGTGACCATCATAATCATTAAAAATCATGGTTAGAAAATGTATATATTTTCTAAAAGAATGCATATTGAAAATTTCTCATAAATCAAAAGATTTCACATAATCGCTACCGGCATACCAGGTAGGTTTACTCATATCTCATCGGCATACCAGATGAACCCACATAATCCCTATCGACATATCGGGTAGGTCCATTTATATCTCACCGGCGTACCAGATGAGTCCACTTAACCCTTAGTCCCTATCAGCGTATTGAATAGGTCTACTTAATCCCTACAGCTGTACCGGATATGTCCACTATACCTCACCGGAGTACCAGATGAGTCAACTTATTCCCTACTGGCATATCGGGTTGGTTCACTTGTATACTTAAAGTATCTCTAAAATTTTTATCACTAAACATCAGGAAACAACAATATCGTATATTCAAAATATCTTTGAAATCTTCACATGAAGCAATATAACAAACATTTTCACTAATATTTCTATAAATAACTAGTCAAACATTTTGTGCTCAATTTCTTAGATATAGTTTCAGAAAGGTAGCAGTTATGAGAGACATTCTTAAAAATTGAATCTAACACAATAAACAGTCTATTGGCGGTAGAAGAATTCTTATGAAAATTCAGAGTTGAATACTAAATTTTCAACTATTTAAAATCTTTAATAATAGACGAAAATATTACAATTTTATTAACTATGGAAATACCAGTTTTCAATTAACTATTTTACAGGAAAATAAGGTCACTTACACATAAAACTTACAGTATCTAAATTCATAATGGTAGGCGGAAATATTATAATTAAATGTACAAATACTAGTTTTCAAATAACAATTTTACAGGAAAACAATGTCACTTACACATAAAACTTACAGTATCTAAAATTCATAATAATAGACGGAAATATTACAATTAAATGTAGAAATAACAGTTTTCAAATAACTATTTTACAGGAAAATAAGGTCACTTACACATAAAACTTACAGTATCTAAAATTCTTAATGATAGATGGAAATATAACAATTAAATGCCGAAATACCAGTTTTCAAATAACTATTTTACAGGAAAATAATGTCACTTACACATAAAACTTACGGTATCTAAAATTTATAATGATAGACGTAAATATTACAATTAAATGCAGAACTACCAGTTTTCAAATAACTATTTTACAGGAAAATAAGGTCACTTACTCTTAAAACTTTTACGCCACTTTGAGATGGATGTGTTGCTATCGTTGTCAGAGTAAAACCGAGATCAATGGCGTTTAGCTAAAGGTATGGGACGAGACCAAATGAGTTTATATGGGGAGAGGGAGCATAAAAAAATGGATGTATTACAAGAGAGAGAAAAAATAATTATATATAAGAAAAGAGAATTATTTTTATCATAATGAGAACATTATGAGAGAGAGAAGAACCTTTTAGGAGCTTCTTATAAGAAAGGAATATTATGAGAGAAAGAGAATAATTTTTATTATAATGAGATTATTATGAGAAAGAGAGCATGAAGAGAGAGAAAAAAACCGTTATGAGAGAGAGAGAAGGAGAACTTACATATGGGAAGAGAGAGAAAAGCCAACATGATGGGCTAATAATGAGCCCATGAGGGGAGAAGGGTTTTTAAAAGTGATGGAGGACAATCCTCCATTTGACACATGTTAAATTATGTCTCCCATTGTTTTTTTTTTTTAACTCACTTATATGTGCCACCTCATGACACAATCATTTTATAATGCCACCTCGTAACACATTATTACCTTCTAATGCCATCTCTTGACACATTATTACCTTATAATGCCACCTCATGACACATTATTTCCTTATAATGCCACCTCATGACACATTATTACCTTATAATGCCAGCTCATGCTTATGAGTGCTACATGAGTGTTCAAATCATGTTATACTTAATTATCTCAATTAACTAATCTTTTTAATGTAAACAATTGTGGAATGAAAAGTTTAAAAAAAATGGTCCCATGGTGCATTCTTAGCTTAATGAACTATCACTCACAATTATATAAGTATTTTATATTTTAATTATCATTACTATTATCATTATTATTATTATTATTATTATTATTATTATTATTATTATTATTATTATTATTATTATTATTATTGTTTTACTTTATTATTATTATTTTTCTTTTAGTTCCAAAAATTTAGGGTCATCACAGGATCAGACTCATATTGCTGCTGGCTATTCATATTAATCCGCTACTGCATTTGATCTCGATTCAGATTTCTGTTTTTGCAGAATGCTTTTTCGTCATCTCCTTTATTTGAGCCATTTTGCATCCCTTTGCTGCTTGAGAAGCTTTCCTCCTCCCTGGAGATGGCCAAGGTTAGGTTTGTTAGATGCTTCTTGCAGATATGTCATTGTTTCCTTTCTCTGTTTCTTTAGCTGCAATATCTGTCCTAAAATATCTTAGTTCCTATTAATTTAATTTGGTGCATATTTTTACTATGCTCAATGCTTACAGCTTGATGCTCTGAAGTACCTCAGCCATTGTGCTCCTCGATATGGGCCAAGCAGGATGGCAAGTCATGCTTATGCTATCTGGTCTGCTTTGAAAGATGTGATTTTTAATCTATCATCACATGGACCATCGATTTCCATAATTTGTGAATTGCCAGACAATTTGGGATCTCAGGAGAATGAAGTTGTAAAGGAAGCTCTAGTTTGTTTGGAAAATTGTGTCCTGGTATTCGACATTCCAAAGGATGAAACATTTTTGAGACTGATTGTTGAAGATGAAGACCTTGAGATGACTTTCAGGTCTATTACAAGTGAAAAATGCAACAAAGATCTTCCCCATGAGAGAAAGCAGAGATTTTGTGCACTTCGAAATATACTATTTACTTCAGCAAAAGTTTCAAGTGCTTGTTGTAACAGAGTTTTCGGAAGTTTCTTTCAACGGTTGATGAATTTCCTTAGAATTTCTTCCTTAGACTCCCCTTTTGATTGGGCTTCAAATAGAAACAGTTATGTTTGTGTTGAATTGGATTTTGAAGCCCTTCATATCTGTCTTGAATTGATCGCAGCGAGCAATCATTTGGCTAATGCTTTATCTTCTCAAGAGGTTTGTCCAACTCCAACCCAAGATCCCTGGCTCCTATTGCTCCAATCCTTTTCTGGATGCTTAGTTTTCGCTCTCGGATCTTCTGTTGTAGCAAATAAAAGCAGTTCCATTAGAGAGATGAGCCCATCCATTGGAGAGGAAGACCTTCCACTAAAAGGTTTGTTTCATATTGATAGTGGGCACTTGATAATAAATGGTATTAGCGGTATAGATTTTTTTCATTTTTTTCCCTAAGTCCAGTATGATATGGTGGAAATATATTATATCATGATTCATATAATTGTTTTGCATTTTTTGATGCATTAGTGTTTTTTCTAAGACTTGATTGTTCCTCCTTTAATGTGCATTATGAGTGGTTCTATTTCAGTAGCTCTTTTGTGTTTTCAATTTCTAATGCATGTGCTATGCTATTTCAAATCTTGTGCTTCTGTTCTCATGCCAACCCGTTGAGTTTTGATCCATATGTTCAAAAGAATTATGTATTTTTAATTCTTTTGTGTTTTATGGTGGATGCTTTGTGCCTTTTTTTATTGATTGGGGTGGCATTTTTTGGGGGGGCCGGGGGGGGGGGGGGGTTGTCGCATTTGCCTATTACATGCTTTTCAAGCATGACAAGAATATACCTGAACGTTTTCGTCTCATGTGGTTTTTATGTTTCATACACCAAATGAAATGAAATTTCGTAGACCTATAGTTTTTGGCATTCTTAACTTTTTCTGTCATGACATGGTGATTTCAATTCTTCTGTTTTTATGTTTCATACACCAAATTAAAAGAAATTTCGTAGACCTATATTTTTTTGGCATTTTTAATCTTTACTGTCATGACATGATGATTTCAATTCTTCTATGTCTCATTACATCTTGAATTGAAAAATTTGAGGTCCTCATATTTGTTGCATTCTCAACCATTGAAGAGATATATTAGGAAAAAGTATACCAACCATATACTTTTTTTTACAAGGAGGTCACAATGACTCTTGTCTGTCATATTTCAAATCGGGTAGTTGTAAGAGTGTCCTTGACTAGACTCAAAATTCAAAAAAGATTTTCTCGAACTTCGTGGCGCACCCCAAGCCATCCAATTTGACATCTAATGGCTAGGAGTAATTGTGATCTCCTTGTAACAAAGGTAAATGGTCTCATGGTATATGATCCCATATATTAAAAGCAATGGTGTTCTTTGTGGCATCTAACTTGTGCTTGTTCTATGTTTATTCTAACTTTTTCGTTTGTTTTTTTGGCAATTTAAATCCATTTATATTATCAAAAAAGAGATTCACTAAACTCTTTCAGTGACTCAATCTCATATCGAAATGATATCTGCATTTTGACACTTCTCCTTGGAAAATGGTGTGCAGTGACAGGCTTGCAAATTTTGGCAACGTTTCCGGACTCTTACTCGCCTCTATCAAGAGATGCATTTGAAAATATCTTGGCAGTGTTTATGTCTGTCATTACTGAGAGGTATGAAGAGACATCTTTGTGGACATCAACATTAAAGGCCTTGGTGCAAGTTGGCATGTCCATTGAGAGGTATCATGATTCTCAAAGGGGGGTGTGTTTTATGACAATTGTCATTGAAAAGCTTCTTTCATATCTCTTCAATCGTTCAACCTTTCCTCCACTCTCTCTGAATTTGAAGGCAATATCTGAGATTGCTATGATGGGGCTGTGTTTTATGAAGCGAGTGACAAAAGGGTTTGGAGAGGCTTTGTCTACCAATTTCTTGGAGGCTGTTGTACGTATCGCATACTAATTCCCGTCTTAAGATATATATATATATACGAAAGCCACTACACAATGCCTATGGCCGAAAATGAACAATGCTTTCGTCTATAGGCTCGGCGCCGTCCGATTAAATCGGACGGTGTGGATAAACGACCGCACCGGCTCTACTATGTCCGTTGCGGTACCGCAATGGACATAGTAGAGCAGGTGCGGTCCATTTTTCACGTGAAAAACACGGGAAACTGTAATGGCTTTACAAGAGCCGTTGCGACTTTTTAGGCAAAACCACAAAGGCTCCACAAGAGTTGTTGCGGGGTGAAAACACTGTAGGGTTTTCCTATATATATTGTACAAGTTCATAACCCCAAATTAGTTGATGTTAGGTTTAATTTTTTTGGGCTCTCCTTGAGCCTAGCAAATGTCCCCATGAAAAAGACTGGGGGGGTGGGGCAAAACATAAAAAATGGTTTATTGAAGAGAGAGAAATTGGGGCACGTTTAGCACTTTAGCTTTCTATTTGGATCACTGTTAGATCTGCAGTTAGATGTGCCCAAAATCAGTCCTTTTTTTTGTCTTCATTTTTTTGGATTTGGTTATCTAGAGTTTTTAGAAATATCCTCAAAAAATTCGAAACAAGGGGTGGCAAACTGAGGGATTAGGCTAATGTAAGTTCTGCCTTATAACGTACAAAGATTGTGCTACATGTGGACTCAACCAACTCCCATCAACAATTGACATTTCAGATGAGTTGCTCCTCCACTCATGTCTACCAATGTCTACTTGATGACTGAATGGTCATCTCAATCCTCCTTTGTTGACAAAGGATGGTTGAGGTTCCATCATGTGGCACACTTTCATGATGTACATGCACACAGACAAATATAGAGAAGGGAAGGGGAGAATGGAGAGCGTGGTTGCATGTTCATTTAAAGTTTACCTATTTTTTTTAATGAAAATCTTTTCACTTATGCATCCAATTGTTTCTTCACCACTTAGTTACACCAAGTCACCTATGTGTTTTGTTGAACAGGCTGAAGGAAATACGAAATCTGCTGAGATGGCAATTGAGATTCTGAAGTGCTATTCTTTATATTTACTCCCCTGGTATTGATATGTTCTAAATTAGATACGTAGTGCGTGCTTTGCTGCAGAAATCTCCCAGTTCTTACTATTGTTAAAGCAGAAAACATTTTCTTCTTGGTGTGAATGTTATCCTTCTGAAGGATAGGGTAAAACATGACATTAAGGATTTACTACCTAGCTCATTTTTTGATACATGTGATTTTTTTTCACTGTATCCTCCATTGGTAGATCTTTTTTCTCCTTAGCATTGTTGATATGTCCTATCTCTATAATAGAGTTTTGCTTTTTGTTTGAAACTGTTCCGAGCTGCAATTTTTCATTTGATATGCAACAGATCTGGATGGATCATGACTGTAATTATTGATATTAAGGTGAAGAATTATGATCAGTAAACATCTCTCAGGTAGGTAACCAGAAACTGCATATTGGATATGTTAAGTGCATAGTTGTGGGAAGCAGGATCAGAAGCGGGAGCAAGACATTGCCAGTAACAAGAACTAGTTTAGTATCATCATTGGAGTGATCTTAAAATATGGAAATTAGAAAGTTACACTTTTTTTATAATTAGGTTTAGATACCATAGACATACCAGGAATATAGGTATTTCACTTACAAATATATGTTCTCATGTAAATTTTAGAACTCATGTTTATGTACTCAAATTTTACCATATAAAAATCTTTCTTGATAATTTACCAAATTTGTTTGATCAATATATATTGTTAATTTTTGTGCAAAGTTGCTAAATTGGATCCATCATTCCTTCTTTTATGCAATTATGAAGTCATTGTGTGTAGGACTTTATTTTGTTTTTTCAATTGATCCATGCTAAAGCATATTTCCGCTTAAAAGAATATACAGCACACGGATTTTGGTCAATATTTATTTCTTTTTTGATTAACACGCATTTAAATCTTTCTCTTTCTGTAGATATGGATTAAAGCATTTATTTTCCCTTTGGGAAATCTACAATCATGATTTTGCGATGTAATTACTTTATGTTTTTATTGATATGCATGTCAGACTTGTTTCCCTATAAAAGATATATGTAATATGGGTGTGAATTATATTGATTAATCCCTCGGGAATTCGGATCATGTTCCCCCAAAATGGGAGCAGGTTTGACTTAAGATCCTGCTCCAGGAATGTGCGATTGCCACCAAGTTGGGCAACCCTGGTAACTGTGGTTAAGCTTATTGCTAAATAGCTGGTCTATCTATGAAATCTTCCTAGAATAAAGGAATTTAGGAAAACATTATATTTGGATTTTGGAATTTATTGTTTTTTGCTTCTATAGGAGCCCAATCTTCTCTCTTTGCTCTGGTTAAATTCCTAGATAGCATTAATATCGAAACAACTGTCAAAATTTGGCATAGTTTCTTTAAATTTAGGGATCCATTGGGCACTTTTTGGTCTAGAGGCCCAAGATTTGAATCAATCAACTTGGCACAATCAATGGATTATAAAGACAAACAGTATAAAAAAAAATTAAGCTAGTTCCATGACATAAATTGGAACAATAAGTGGAGGGCAATGGGGGATCTTTCTAGTGACTTAAAGGAAGAAAGGAGCGGGTTCCACATGAATTATATAGATCGGTCGTTGTTCATTTAGAATATAATGGATGTTGTGGTTGAGGGTTGTTAAGTTAGTAGATCTGTAATTCATGTTTTGCCTTAAACTGGTAGGATGGAAATATTTTGGAAATTTATTTCGAGAGGTTTTCAACACTTCTATAGTATTTAATATGAGAAATTATGCAACAGAGATTGATGAAATGACTAATGCTAGGTTGTTCATGAACACTCTTTAGGGAAGCATCTTTAAAGGTTCCTGGGGTGTCTAGGTTGGAGGGGTTTCATCCCCTCCAAAGGTGCTTTCGTTGGGGTGATCGGACACCAAAGACAAAATTCTCAAGGAAATCTTTTTCATGAGCTATTCTATACTATGCAGTAACATGGAGGAAATTGTGAACCATCCAGTGTTCCACTATGGGTATCCAAGGAGGATCTGGACTTCGCCCTGAGGTATTCGGTTCTCATGAATAATGTCAGATACAATACTGCTTCGTTGGCTGGATGTTCATTTGGCTCATACCTAGAAAGAGCTAGCATCCTTTGTAAGGTATTAGCATTTTTTTCTTGGTACTGTGAAGGAAATGGACCAAAGATCTTTAGTTTTAAGGGATCCGTCAATAACCCACTCATATTAGGGAAGAATTGTGTAACATCTCGTTGGCAGTGGTCAGGGAAGAGCAATGGATTAGGGTTTGAACATGGTTGCGCTTAGGGAGCTCCGTAGAACCCTAGGCGCATTGATGCAATCGATCCATGGGGTATTGAAAGCCCATTTGGATGTCTCCCTAGGTTTTTCTGGAATGGGGTGTTTCATTTGGTATGAAGGTATATTTTAAAAAGATTTTGCTTGTCTTCTCGGCAATTGTGATTCCCCTTTGGTGGAACTGAAGGCCCTTTTGAATGGATAATGTGAGTTCTCTGAGCTCTTATGAGGATTGCTCATAGTTGAATGTGATCAGATGAATGTTATTATATCCGAAAGAAGAGAGAAAATGGAGAAGCAATCCACTAGTTGGATTTCTTCTTTCAACCATTTACTAGGATGCTGAATGTGGACTGACTCTTTTGTTACAGGGTTACTTGATGCGGATTAGCGTAAGGATTGGGTACTCTATTCTGTTTCCCTACCAGTGTACACATATGGGAACTTCATTCTGTTTCCCTACCAGTGTACACATTGTAGATCTTGTATTCTACTGGACTTATCCTGGTTGTTTTTAAATGATAAGTTAATTACAAAAGAAATTTAGAAATACTTTAGCTTTAAATCTTAGGACTTGTGTTGCTGATATAATAAGCTGTCGTCATCGTCACGATCATTGATGCTTGTAATGCCCCTTAGTAATTTTTTTTTTCGACGAGTCATCTCTTAATGCATGATGGGCACTGTTGCTTATTTGTAAAGTTGCGGAAGATTAGTTTTAATTAGCTTTGTGTCCCTAATGATTAAATGACTTCCATTTTGGTTATGACCAAGACCATATGAAGTGTTTCTATGGTACATGTCCAGAAATGAAGAAGATATCTGGGTTACTTGATGCTTCATCTTTGATTGTAACCATCTTTTTATTCTGATAGCAAACTACTACGCTCAACATCTGCAGGTTGCAGAACAAGGAAGGATTTGAGGAAGATGCAATGCATCTTGCTACTGACATTTGGTCCTATATGGAAAGCATCAGTTTCTGTATTGGAAGTCATGGGAAGGTATACTATGTTCATGACAGTGGAAATTCCTACTAAATATCTTCCCTTTCCGCAAAATTTTGTTTACCTTAAATCTAGTTATTGTCTGTAGTTCTGATCTCAAGCACCTTTAAGCTGCATATCTATTATGGTTGTAGTAACAATGCATTTATGTTACTGATTGTAGAGCCTTTTAGAAGCAACCATGATGGCAATGAAGTTAGCTGTTGGGTGTTGTACAATGAACCAACAAAGTTCAATTGTATCGAAGGCTCATAACATACTTGCATCAAGCACGTTGTACCTCGTTAAAGATTCTATGTCACTCTCTACCTCTGTCCAGTTGGAGAAGCTAAAAATTACTCCAGAATCAGTTTCTAGTGCTTGTAAAGATGGATGGTTAATATCGCTTTTTGCTTCAGTAGTTATAGCACTTCAACCACAGACAGTTATTCCTGATCTGAGGATAATATTAGAGCTGTTTATGATTGTAGTCCTTCTGAAAGGAGATGAAGCCTCAGCTCAAGCCTTGGGATCTATTGTTAACAAATGGCCTGTAAAAAGCAATGAGGTGTCTGGTGCTTGTACTCTGGGTGAAGCTATGGACATTATGGTTGAAAGGGGGTTTCGTCCCATTATTTTTAATGTTAATCAGAAGAAACATGAAGATGTGGATAACAATAAAGAAATTGTTAGCCATTTGCCCATCAGCAATGACAGTCGGGTTCACGCTTTATTTGGTTTGGCATGGATAGGGAAAGGATTGGTTATGCGAGGGCATGAGAAAGTTAAGGACATAACATTGCTTCTCTTGAGTTGCGTACTCCCAACTGGTGGAATGAGGTCCATGCCATCCCAACATGATGTATTGGGTAATGATGGTGGAGAGAGTATCAACATTGCTGTTGCAAGATCTGCAGCAGATGCGTTTCATATTATTATGAGTGATTCAGAAACTTCTGTAAACCAAAAATTTCATGCAACCATACGGCCACTTTATAAACAACGTTTCTGCTCAACTGTAATGCCCATTTTGCTTTCATCTATCAAAGAATCTCACTCATCCATCACCAAGTATGTCCATGAGCCCTCGTTCGTAATAGTCATTACATTTTTTTTTCCCCTCCTGTTTTATTTGGATTATCTATAAATATGACACTTGAGATGCATCTGGCAATTTTTTTAAAAGCCCCTGCTTGGGTGCCTAGGTGCCTTTCCTGGACGAGGCAGGCCTCCCTTGGCTGGGCAATCCTAGGTGCCCTAGGTGATACCTAGAACCTCAGCCGAGGTGCGCACCTTGGGCTGCCCATCTCTTGAGGGCAGAAAATGCCCTTAGGCCATGGAATTTTCGTTTTTTCCCCCCAAATTAAGGAGGAGGAGGGTGGGTGGGGGTTGGGGTCATGCAGTGCAACCTCCCCTCCTGCTCTATAAATACTTTTTGTTGAAATACATTAAAAATATTTTTTAAACTTTTTAAAAAGTTGAGAAAGCTGAAAGCTTTGAGAAATCATATCACAACCAACTTTTTTTTAATTTTATGCTTTTTGAAATATCAGTAAGTTTACAAGGGGAGATTTTGGGTGATTCAACATTTACCTCTTCTAAACTTTGGATTTTTCCTATCATTCAAACTGTTAATGTTCAATTGATTGTTTATACTTATATGTAAGGTATATGTATTTCATATACACATATCTATACCTCTATATAAGGCTGGGGCATCTCAAAACCGAGGCACTTGCTTAGGTGGCCCGCTTCGTGCCTAGGTGGATTGCCTGCCTGGCTGCAAGATGCCACCTAGCGCTTTTTAAAACCTTGGCATCTATTCATGATGGTGTTTTTTTGCTCCTTTTGGTCAGTAATCTATTTGTTATACAAATTAAGTTATTCGGCAATTTTCATATTTATAAATTCCACTATCTTGCATTTCTTTTTACAAGATAAGTGATTTTCTGATGATGCTTTGAAATGATGATTTGTATCTTATTCACCAAAAACCAAAGCATATTAACAATAAAAGTGTTTCTTGTGTATGTGCATTTGTGTGTGTTTGAGTTCTTGTGTATAGTATTGACACAATACCTGATTTGGATTCAATTTAGAAATATTCGTTCTATGTGTTGAACCGTTAAAATTCACTGAAAAATTGCTTCTTTGAAGTGGAAGATTCCTTTTTACCAACTGTTACTTTCATTTCCTGATATTTTATTGCCTATGTTAATTTTTGTGTTGCTCCAGATGTTTATTTAAGTAAACCCCCCCCCCCCCCCTCCCCCCTCTTTCTCCTTTTTTCTCTTCCTCTTTGTCTAAATGTAGACAAAACACACATGCTGTGTATATTTTATAACATTTTGTTTGTTGCATTATTTCATTGATTTTTTTTTATCGGTTTTGAATTTACGCATTAATATTTAATTTAATTTCAGATCAATGCTGTTTCGCACTTTTGGGCATATTATTATTGGCACTCCACTTGCTGCGATTCTTATTGAAGCACCTAAGGTGGGACTTACACTGTTACCTTCACCTTGTTTCTAATATCTTTAATTTCATTTTTGGTTCTCTTAACATTTTCAGCCTTTTCAAATCATATATTCAATGTGCTGATCTTGCATTTCTCCATGCTTATTTCAGATCGTACCTCCCTTGTTGGATGGTTTGTCCATGCTTACTCTAGATGTTCAAAACAAAGACCAGATTTATGATCTTTTGGTGGTGTTATCTGGTATATTGATGGATGAGACTGGTAAGTTGTTGGATATTTATCTAGAGATAATATTTATGCATGTTGGTCTAGGAGATACTTATGCCCAAAAGGACATGGTTAGAAGAAGTGCGAAAAGATATGACGACTTATGGTCTCCTGAGGGTATGACCCTTGATAGAGCAGAATGGCAGACCAGGATTCATGTAGTCGACCCCAAATAGTTGAGAAAAGGCTTTGATGATGATGATAATGTTTATGCATGTGAATGCCTTCTGATAAGAAGTAAGAATACCTTCTTATTTGCTAGGGAAAATCAATCAAGGAAGACAAAAATTTAAAAAGAGGGAAAGTTATGGAAAAGTCCCCATACGTGGTTGTTGTTTAAAAATGGAATCCCTTGTTTTATAGTGCTTGTTTAAAAATAGAACCCCTTTTTTTATGTTCTACCTTGAAGTCCCAATTTATTGCAGTTTTTTATTTTTCCCAAACTAAGTTCGGAACTTAAAGTTGTGAACCAAACTAAATTTTTTTTATGTAACTTCTTAGGTGGAAAACTAGTTCAGAAGTTCAAGTTCCGAACCCATTTTTTGAGTGAAACCTAGGTTCAAAACTTGAACTTCTAGAACCGAATTTCACTAAAAGAAAAATATGTGCTGCATCTAAAGACTGGAGTTTGGAACCCAACACACTCAACAAATTTTTTTGGTGAAATGGTGGGTTCGGGACTTAAAGTTCCGAACCCATCGTTTAACCTTGGAAAAAGTTTGTAAGTGTACTTGGTTCGAAACATCATCATTGTCAAAACCTTTTCTCAAATCTTTTCATCATTGGGGTTGGTTACGCGAATCCTGGTTCGCCGTTCTACTCTATTAAAAGCCATAAGTCTCCATGTCTTTTCTCACTACTTCTAACCATGTCGTTTTGGGTCTTCCATTGGAACTAACTTGCACCTCCTAACAGGTGTTGTATTGGTCTGCGTCACATATGGCTTGCTCATCTAAAGTCTACTTTCTCTCATTTTATCGCATATTGGTGTCACATCTAAATTCCTCCGAATGTGTTTATTTCAAATGTATTCATTTTGAATTTTATCCCTTTTTGGTCTAAGAAGGGTGATGACCTTAAACTTTTCCTTAACCTGTCCATGTAAAAGGGGTGGGTTGTGTTAGGTAGATAGCCAATGTAAAATTTTGTCAAAATTTTACATGAATCCGGAATGTTCATGCTTAGTTTGAAACAATGTTAAAAAATGTAGATGCGGCCACCTAGACGGAACCTTTGACCGCCTAGGCAGGCTCCTCATGGCTAAGGCACCCAAGAAAAAGGGTGGGGTGGGGTGGGGTGGGGTGGGGTGGGGTGGGGATGGGGATGCGGTGGGGGTGGGGGTGGGGGTGGGGCGGGTTTGATGTATACCCTATATGGGGTGTTAGTACATATATGCACTATATAATATAAAGGAAGTGGAAAGTTAGTGAGAGAAAATTAGAACCCATCATCTACCCCTCTAGCTGTCTATATACTATTCAATACAATATAATAGTAGTATAGATTCTATAGAATATATCTAGTACTCTATATATAGTAGAGAAATGAAGAGAGTAGAGACCCATCATCTGCCCTTGTTCTCTGTCTATATAAAAAATATTTAATACTATGTAATAGCTCTATATTGTAGCGATATGATAGTATTTTAACAATACAATATATTACTAATTTGCAATATTACTATAGTACTATATAATACTATACAACATATACTATAGTACGAATCTTTAAAGTTCTACAATATATAAATGGTATTATAGTGCTACCATAGTAAATGTATAGTGATATAATGGTTAGTACTATATAATACTGCATAGTATGTAATACTGATTGAATACAGTATTATATAGTGCATATTATATAGTACCAGAACCATATAATAGTGTTTTAGCACTATAATATATTACTAATTTACAATAGTACTGTAGCACTATATAGTAAATTAGTACTGTAGTACTATATAGTACTGTACAATAGATAATGGAGAAGTGATGGAGAAGTGTTACATGTTGTTGGGGGATGCATACCTACATTTTTGTCCCCCAAGGCATAAACCATCCATCCGAATATGGATATAAATGATGATCCTTCCCCAAGAAAAAAAGAAAATCAATGGTTTAAATATTTCATTCAAAACATATCATTTTTACTTTTTTAAAATGTATTTATTTTACATGTTAACGATCTCCATATTAGGAATTATATATTCCTTAAAAATTATGGTCAAAATCTATTTCAAAAATATATTATTAAGGGGGCCACATTTCTATGTATGAGCCAAGGGACTAATAGAGACCGTGCCCATAGATGGTAATAGTACTAAATTTTAATAGTACTCTAATAAAGAGTTAACATGTTTAAAGAAAAACAAAAAATAGTACTCTAATATATAAATAGTATTATGGTACTATAATAGTAGACATATAGTAATATAATGGCTACTACCAATGGTTTAAAAACCGGATCGGTGACCCGG
>NW_006499905.1:1887449-1926038 GCF_000471905.2 Amborella trichopoda | reverse complement strand
CTACTACTATATAATACTGTCTATTATTATAGTACTATATAATATGTAAGTTACTATAATATGTAATGCCAATCTAATATAGTACTATATAATTTAATACTATATAGTACTATAGCCATATGTAATGTTATATAATGTAATATGTATAATATATGAACGTAGGAAAGAAGGAAGGGGGCTTAGGTGTCTGCCTAGGTGGGAGCCAAATTCAAAACGATGAGCCTAGGGCCTTAGCCAGCCTAGGTGCTGAGAATGCGCCTTTTTGAACACTGGTTCAGAACTCCAATATCTGGATGTAACTCACGGTAACATTTTTGTTTTTTTGTGAATTTGGGTCCAGAAGTTCAAGTTCTGAACCCAATTTCTCTTGATAAATGGGTTCGGAACTTGAACTTCTAAACTGCTTCTTCATGTAAAAAATATAAAAAGTTATTTCGGCTCAGAATTTAAAGTTCAGAGGGGTAGCTTGGGAATATAAAAATGCACAAAAGTGGGATCTTAACACAATATATAAAATAAGGGGTCCTTTTTAATGATAACAAGCTTGTAAAGGTTCTGTAATTTTCAAAGAAGAAAATGAATTGGAAATTTGGAGCAAGATTACAAACTACAAGGATAAAATATATCATCGTTCTAGAGTTTCCCTAAGAAACATATTCTACTAACTGACCCATGTTTTGTGTACACTAACATGCATGTTGGTGTCTGACATTGTGGACTCCAGATTTAGATCCAAGGCAATCACACATGTCTTCTAGACTAAATTATAATAAGATTAAAACCTAAAGGTGTTTGAAATTTTTGTAAGGAATGACAAAATTAAGTATATTTGAAATGGATCGAAGTCTATAAACCTCCTTATCAAGATCTCTCTCTTAGTTTGTAACTAGAATGCTTTCAATTTTTTTATGAAATATTTATTTGAAATTGGGTATTTTTTTTAATAAAATATTTTATACATATGTTAATGATGGTGTGAGTGCATGAACTATGAAAATCTCCATTTTTTGTTTGAACTATATTCTGCAGGAAAGGAAGCAGTAGTGGAAAATGCACATACTATCATTGGCTGTCTTTCCAAACTTGTTACCTATCCCCATTTGATGGTAATCACTGGTCATGGTATTTCTAAATGCTTGATTCCGTAACTTTTGAGAGGGTTAACTGCTTCAGTTGCTTTTATTTGACATTCTATTTCTACTTTTGATATGTAGAATCTTTATTACTTTTGTGATTTCTTACTACCTATTAAATGTTGAGGGAACTAATAGAAAAATAACTAGATGTGGAAGTGTATCATCAAATGTGAACGGGAATGCCCATGGAAAACTAGTTAGAAACTGACCAAACAAAATAATCTGCGGTGGATGGAATAAGAATATTCCATCCGAAATAATCTTATTAGTGCTGTGCATGCATCATTTTTGTCCCAACGTCTAAACACTGTATTAGGTTTTCTATTTCATGTTAAAAGTTATGGTCTAAACAGTGTATTAGATTTCTATTTCATGTTAAAAGATACAGGGAGGGAGGGAGGGAGGGACCGGTGGAGGGAGTTGTTAGAAGTAGTTATATATTTTCAAATACTTTTTACAATTGCATTATGGTGGGAAGCATAGGTGCTCAAACTTGGAGCTAATGGGATGTACAGAAAAATAATAATCTATTAAGATGCTATATTACTATAAAAAGTGGGGTTTAAATGTACAATTTAAAATCTATGAATTACTTTTAAATTAACAAAATATAGCAGGATTTACCATCCATGCATATGTTGACTTATATTTTTTTGTTGCCGCGCATATGTTTACTTATATTACAACAAACAAATTATGAAAACATACAAATAAAATAACTAAAAATTAATTGCAAGTGTCTTGGGGTTTTTAAAATGTCTGAGTATTAATACCCATATTTGTCAGATTTATCATTTTATTTTTGCCAGAAAAACAGGGACTCTGATTTTGTGTGAATGCGTAAACTGGAAAGAAAAAAATTGCAAAGCAATTGAAAATGTTTTATGTATATGCTACTTCCTTCTACTTTTTTTGTAATTATTTAAGAAGCTTAAGAATTATATATCGATATGTTCACAAATTTGTAATACAGAACCTATATTATTTTCTTTTCCATTTTAATCTCTGGTTCTTCTAGTTTTTTTCTTTTGTTTCCAAATTTCCAAGTTTCTTATTTGCAGGTATTCTGACTTCTTTTCATGTATAGTTTTTGGTGAGTTAAGAGTGAGACCTGTGATGACTATTGTCTGAGTTTCATTTATTCTGCAGTTAAATGGGGCATTCTTTTCATCATCTTTTTTAGCATCCATATCATGTCAGTAAAGCTATTTAGGTTCATCAGAGAAACATTAACACAGTCTTTATCAGTTTTCAAGCTTGTTTCTTAGCATGAGAGAGAATTATCTGAAATCCTGGAATGTCTTTTAAAAGCGAGTATCTCTTGTATTTTCAGATTGTTAGGGAGACAGCAATTCAATGTCTTGTGGCAATGGCTGCATTGCCCCATGCAAGGATTTATCCCATGAGGTTACAGGTATGACTTATTTTTCCATAATATTCCCAGATCCTGTTATTTCATATTATTGTGCAATCCATAACTTAATATAAGTATCAAAATTTGGTAATTCTTCCCAATCTCTCTCCCCAAAATTTTATCCATTTCTCGAATGATAGTGATTTCATCGATGAGATTGGTGACTACCTCATTGTGAAATTTACATGCTGGTTTTTTAGAGAGATAGATATGCTGGGTTCTTATATCAAATAGTGGACCTGCATATATATTGCTGTAATCATCAGTTGTCCTATATTATTTGGTCTTCAGGTCCTAGAAACTGTTTCAAAGGCTCTGGATGACCAAAAGAGGTCTGTGCGTCAAGAAGCTGTAAGATGTCATCACGTATGGTAAGGAATTTTTTAATCTCAATTTCTGTGCCATCAATTCTCTCCTTTTGTCTTGAGTATCAGAATATTGTTGACTCTCTATGTTTTATATAACTGACAGGGCTTCCATGGCATCAAGATCTTTGCGCTTTTGAGAAATGTGTTTTTAAACTAGAGTATACTACAAGACTGGTTCATCTGAAGGTTTCTAACCAGCGGGTTGACCATTCCAGATTGAATTGGCCTGTTTTATTTCTCTGTATTCTTTATAGAGAGAGGGAGCGATGGCGATTCTTTTTTTGATCATTGCAGATGGATGCGGAGAAAGAGATTTAACTCATTGCAGATGGATTCAGAGAGAGAGAGAGAGAGAGAGAGAGAGAGAGAGATCATCCATTCATTGTCGACATCATCTAGTTCATAATTTTGCCAATACCTGTATACATGTAGCTATTAGTTGTGTTATGAAGATTCAACATTAGTCTACCATCATCAGTATCCTTCTCTGCCCCTCCTCTTCCAACTTCCTGTCTGTAGGTCTGGGTATGGTTATTTGTTTTATTGAAGCGCTAAGCATTCTTCTTCCTGTATTCATGTAAAAACCGTTTGTGCTATTCTCTAGCCGGAGCATATGTTATACACTTGCTCCCTCAGGCAAAAGACCTACTTGGGATTTTTTTGTCTGAAATTTTGGGATCCACCTAAAAATCACTAGATTATTTCAAGACTTGGATTTTGAGTTTTTCAATATTCGCCCTCCATAAATTGGATGGTCCCTAATCATCTTGGGACATTATTATTATTTTGAGTATGTAGAAACTTTTTTTTTTTTGAATTAAATCTCTTGGTCTAAACTGGTGATATCCCTAAATTGCTTTTAAATTGGTTGTTAACAACTTCAATGAATCAAGGCTATTCTCCAATGAGAGCATAAAATATTTTGGTACATTGAAGATTAATGTCATTATTAGAATCTTTTTCCAATTGATTAGGATTGATTACATGAATTTTGGTATGTCATTCTGCTCTATTAAGAGACATACTTTTAGTGAGACCATAAATCTTTATATCTTTTTGCATTATTTATAACCATGTTTTTTTGGCGTACTCTTTGTCCTTCCTGAGTTTTTTACTTAAACTAACATATCCTCTTAACAACTTCTACACTGGGTTTGTGCCGCACATGATCAACCCATTTAAATCTATGGGTTTGTGCTATACATGATCAATCCACTTAAATCTACTTCATCTTATTGCCAATAGGTGTCACATTTAAATTTTATTAAATGTATTCATTTTAAATTTTATCTCTTTGTTTTGTCACTCATTTATTTCATATTTTCATCTCAGTTACACTCATTTTATGGATATGTTTTTTTACCGCCTAACATTTCGCCCCATAAAGCAAAGCTAGTTTCATAGATGCTATAGAACATGTCTTTCTACTTCATTGGTGTGTGGTGATCACATAAAATTTCGGTTGCATATCTGTACTTCATCTATTGTTAATTCTATGTGTAATATTTTTATTAATCTCTCCATTTTTTTAGATTATTTACTTAATCATATAAAACTCAGGTCTAAGAAAGGTGAGGACTTAAATGTTTTTGGGAAAATTACAAATTTTTTTTTTTCAAAACTACATTTTCTATGCAACTTATCTTTAACCTAACTTTTTCTCTTTCTTTTTTTTTTTTTCCAAAATATGATTTTTATGCAAAAACCCCCAACCAAAATAAAAATAAAAAAATACCTAAACTATTCTCCCTTACTTTATTTTACCTGCACCTCTTTTTCCTCTATCTCACCAAAATAGGAGGCTTTGGCACCATGTAAGTGCGGTTTACCAATAGCGCTCTGGCATTGTAAAGTTTAATTCGGCACTAAGGCTGCGGCATGCAGTCGAGTAGTAGGGCTCCTGCATTGTGTATGCAGTTTGACAATTGAAAAGGGCGGTTCGGCAGTTGCAAAGGGCGGTCTTGTACTTGTGAGTTCTGATAATATGATGGTGTGCTTCGGTAATGTGTTACTGGGTCCAAAAGTAATGTCAAATCTATCCAAAATGATTTTTGTTTACGAGAAAGGTATTTTTGTCTAAAATAAATAAATTTTTTTCTTTGGGGGGTATTTGCATAGAAATTTTGTTTTGGAAAAAAAAGTGAGAAAAAAAATTAGGGGCTAAGTTGTATAAGAAGTGTGGCCTTGCAGATTTTTTTTTTTTTTTTTTATAATTTTCTCAATTTTCTAATCTATCCAAGCATATCTCAAACTATATTTAAGGAGGTAAGTTGTGTTAAGTAGGTCGTTAATGTACAACTCTTATAAATATAGAAGACCTTTCTTAAGAAAGGTCTTCGTCAGCCCATTATTGTCCAAACAAGGAACCACACTAAGGATTGTAGTCTCCTCATGGCTACTTCTTACCTAAATATTTTTCCGATTAAACCATCATTTTACAATAAATGTCTTTTTTTCTGGTTTGAACTCCAATTGGTAATATATCAACTTTACTGTTATATATGGGGTCGCAGCAACTCCGGACATCAATAATGGTTGTTTCTAATGTGCATAAGGTGAAAATAAAAAGTGAAAATTATAGATACCCTTTTACACACACGCCCCCCCCTACCCTGCCCCTGCGCCCCACCTCGTCCAAAAAGAAAGAGAAAGACCTTTTTAAACCACATTAGTAACCAACAGTATTTTTTTCTATATCCAATCCCAAAGTAAAACAATAAATTTTTATGACAAATGGCCCTTCTAAACCACATTTTTGTTAGTTTGGTGCCAGTTTCGCATATTATGTGCCAAATTTTAGTCTCTATTCAAGGTGGTCCGATACATAATGTGAGAGACGTATTTTTTATCCTTGTTAAAGCCAGTTTGGTACACATTGTGTTTGGATCGGCTTTATTGTAAACAATGAAGATGGTATGACTGTGTGCTTGAGAGACTGGCTTTTGGTCCCTATTAAAGCTAGACTGGCATACATTTTACAAGACCTACTGTCAATGCCAATTGAACTCAGTTTGGCACATATTGTTTCGAATGTGCTTTATTTTTTTTCTAGAGAGAGTAGGTCTAAAAATGTAGGCTTCAATGGGGGCACTTTCATCTAAAAAAAAGATTATTTTTTACTTGCGGAAGTAGTTGAAAAAAAAAAAAAAACAATATCAGGGTTAGTAATTTGATTTAAAAAATAACCAGGCATTGCTTAGAAAGTCAGAGGCGGTATCTATGACTTACCATAATAAAAAGGAGTCATTCTATTTCAAATATTTTGCTCTCTCTGTTCCTTTCTTGATAATATTTTTAAGGCATTCTTTTGTTCCATCTATTTATTTCCTATTTAAAATGCCCAACTATGAAAGCACCTCTATATGTATACAAATTATCTTTGGACAGATAATTGTCTGTTGTGGTCTAGTTGGAGTGAGTTCACAAGAATGTCTCAGGCTGATACCATCCTTTTCTTTTCTTTTTTCTTAGGACTTCATTGAAGGAAAAAATTATTGTGCATCTCCTGAGGCAGGAGTCTATCCTACTTTACATTTTTGGTTTTGCAGTTCGAAAAAACAGTGCTAATCCGACCATTTGTTAAGAATTAGAGTGAATGATTAAGAAAATGGGTTAAGATAAATTAGTTATGAATCTATCTTATTCAAAAGGGAAGAACTTATATAGTATCTTAGTTTTGATATTTGATTCAAACTCCATGTTGAAAGAGATATTTATCCTCCAGAAAGATGAAAAAAATGAATCTTTGTCTAAATAAGCCTTGAGAAATAACAAAATATATAGAATTTCAACAAGATAGTGCTTTTTAAATCTCTCAAAATCAATTACAAACATATATGCTATAGTTCCTTACTAGTACAAATATATAAATTTCATTTCAAAATTCAAATTAGTTTTTTCTGTCGTATCCATAATGTCGAGATCATTAACTTCTAGAATTGAAAATTCTTGGATTCAAAATAGATATTAGTGGTCAGATTTTATAATATAAAACCGTTTACTTTTGATGCAAAGAAGCACAATCACTTTTAAGTTATTAAATATAAAATCTGGGATATTGAAGTTTGCCACAATATTTTTGAAAATTTTATTTTAGACTATGTACTCAGTCAATACACATCTTTTGCCACCTTATTTTCCATCTAACAATAAAAAAATAGTCCTCTCCTTGTATCAAAAGTAAATAGTTTTGTTGTACATATTTCTTTTACGAAAAGGCTGAACAAATTGTCTAGAATATGTGGCAAAGATGGGATTATATATAATAGCATCATTTATCTTTGGTATAAAGAAGTCATAATTACTTGTGACCACTTTGCGTAAAATCTGATAGATGCATTATAAAATTTTGGAAAAAAAAAATTGAACTTTGAAGTTAGTCGATAGAAAAAAAAAAAAATCTCATTATATACGTTTTCGGCAAAGGTATTAGTAGATCACGTTGTTTACAAATAGTAGGTATTCTTATCCTCAACCGTGGTTGTTAAATCTGGACGGCCGATATGAACCATGGGCGCACATATACACAGCATTCAATACAAGTTTCCCGCTCCCTCCATTGCTCAAGGTCCTCGCTATCTTCCTTTTGCCATGGCGGAACAAGAACCAGAAACCCTAACTATTTACAAGGCCTGTAGGACCATAAAGAAAAGGAACAACACTCTCTATAATTCTCTCAGATCCATATACGAGGACTCTCTCTTTGTCAATGAAATTGCTTCAATTTGGCCTGAAGTGCCATTGGTTGCGAACCTTCGCTGTGGTCTCTGGTATTCTCAGAGATTTGATGCCACCTGCTACTTCAAGTCCACCGATGGCCACACTGGGAACTGGTCTTTCAGCACTTCTCGTCTCAATCTACATCTTGCTGAACTTGCAGGTAATCTCTGCACAAAATTCAGGGCAAAGTTGTAAAGATTTGCTCTTTCTGAATTTTACTTTGAGAATTAGGCAGAAATTGTTAAGAGATGGATGCTTGTCTCTTTTTGATGAAGTAGAGATAAGATTATGTTTAGAAAATGGAGGTGACTTGTGTTATAAGAGGGGGATACAGTGAGAAATGTGTGGCACTTTGGCGAGGCCAAAACAAAACATACAATGAATTTGAGAAAATGTAAAAAAAAATGATAAGCAATGAATAGAAGATTTACTGACATCTGTGAACCTGTAACTCTTTGATATTTATTCTCCTGCTTAGGCAGAACTTAATGGTGGTCTTCTTGAGACCTTAAAATTCATGTAATAACTGTCTTTTCAAATGTTTTCAACTTCCCTGAAACTGGGGAAGTAGGTTGATATGCCCAACTTAATGTTCTCTATTACCAATTGTTAAAGAAAGTGGAAATTTATGGAAATACACCTAACTTATCTACCATTTAATTTATTTTAACGTTTCACCAGTTTTTTACTATCTCATGATAATGTGTAATTTGATGGGATTTTTTAAATCAAATCAAGATAAATATATAAAATGTCAAACAGTTCATCCCTTTAGGTGCATTTTGATAAATCTCCCTAAAATAAGAGCTTGTTTTGAGAAGTTTAAGGCTAAATTTATCCAAAAGACGGGAAAGAAACTAGTGCATAACTTTTCCATAGCTTCATAGTCCCCATATATGCTTGTCACATTTTTTCTTTTTCTTTTTTTTCTTTTGTTGAGGGATTTGCTTTTGGGTGGGAGGAAATAGGGTCACATATGAGTGATGGTTTGATGCTAAGCATAGTTAGAGTGTCTTTTGTTTTCTGGTTTCTTCGAGTAGGTGTTATTGTGATTAGCATTAATGTGACTGAAGGCAAAACAAGTATCCTTTTTTGTGAGTTTAACGATTCAGGGATAGTGTCTTTGAAACAAATGGGATTAAAAAATAGGCATAGGCAAATGTGTCACGGAATAGATCCCACACGAGTGTTAAAAAACTACATCAAACGCGTTAGTAGTCCATCCAAATTGGTCCTTAGAACTTAGACAATGTCATCAAGGATAGTGATTTCGAAACATTAAACTAGTGGAAATTAATTATGGTCCAGAACATTGAATTGGACAAATTTCTCAAGTTGTAATTTTGATCACCAAAATAGCAACCTATGCCCAAAGGTTTCACTTCTCAGAAGCAAGAAATGCATGATATGTTGCCTCAAAGCTAAAAAATGTAAGCCTCATTTATCAAGAAATAAAAAAGAGAGCCTCACATAGGATCACTCAGCCTCACCTTGAACTTACTCACAAGGCTCCTTAAAGCAAACATTTGTCGCTCTAGTTTCTGACTTGTGTGATGGATTCAACTTGAGAAGCAGATAAATCGTCTCATTAACAAACTCGGGTCGAACATAGAGTATACATAGGATTGGTGCAAGAAACGCTAAAAAGTACTATAGTTGGGAATTTAGCCACTAGAAAAAATTACCGAACAAGTACAGGACTTGGAGAGGGAAGTAATAGAATTTGGAGTACACATGTATACCTAGACATTGGAATCTGTAGGTTTTGGATCACTCTAGTTTTATTGAAACTCTAAAGACATTGTAAATCTACTCATAGATATGAGGCAATTTCAATCCATTTCTTATGGCTAAAATATGTAGAATGTTGGCACTCAGGATTTTGTAATATCTTATTAGCGATTTTCATCCCCCTTGCCATATTATATGTGGATTGTTTGTTCATTAGTGCATTGCTAGTCTTGTGGCAAGTTGAACATTTCTAATTTGCTAGGATCTTTGCCAATTTGCCTTAATATGTCTTTTGTATCTTAATTGGTTCCTCACTTAATCTTCATATTCCTGCTTTTCTTGTCTTGATATATCTTCTGTATCTGTATTGTTTCCGTGGTTTGTCTTAGAATACTGCTTACATGGAAAGACTGCTGATTTGTATCAGCACAGAGGGGTGGGTGTATCATTGTTGATTCTACTCGAAGAGGAAAGAGATTTCCTGACAGCATGTCGAAGACAATACCCATATGGACATGCGTATTGAATAGGGCTATAAAATATTATTTCAAGGACAGGTCCAAGCACAATATGATAGAAGAACAGGTGACTCTTACTCAAGAAGTTTACAAGGAAACTGACCCATGTATCTAGCATTCCTCTATCTCTCCATTGTTTGTGACCCATATTGTTTGTATAGTCTAATTTTGATATAATCAATTACTTGAGCTCATTTGCAGGTTTCGAACAATTGTCTTGGTGGAGCTACTGATATGAAGGATGTCTCCCAAGATTGGGATTGTTCATTACATCTCCCTTTATGGGTTTCAAAAACTGAGAAAGCAGCTATTGAGAATTACCTCGATGAATGGATGAAACTATTGGAAGCTAGTGGTGCAGATCTTACTCCTCTTGTTAACTCCTTGGAAAAGCCCTTAAGGCCACTATGGATTTCTCAGAGGACGGTCATTTGGTTAAATGAAGTCCCTGATTATGACTCATGGAATTTCACTCCTATCATTCTTGTTTCTGCTTCCTGCTCAATGGATAGAATTCAACAGAAGTGTTCATCAGAGTATAGTTGGCATTATATAGCAGGAGCTGGAGATGATGAGGAAAGTTGGGCACGAGGTTTAACTCCAAGTCTTTTTTGGAGGTATTCATTTGACCTGATTCATTCTGGACCTGATATGTGCAATCAAAAGGTAGCTGATATTGTGGAAAAGGACAGAGTTTATCGCACTCAAAGGGGGGCGACTACTGTCCAAGTTAAGCTTAAACCTCAGAAATTGTTAACAAGTGATATTGAAAGCACGAACGCTGGAGGTAGCAATTCTTATTCACAAGATAATTGTGAAAATTTGAAGAAACATGATAATTGTGAAAATTTGAAGATACATGCAAGTCTAAAATCCTCTAGAAGAGATTGTCCTTTTTATTGGCTGGGATCAACTAATCTTGCCGTTGGGGCCGCAGACCAAGGTATTCAAGAAGGCTACAAACCAAATCTATTCATTGTTCTGAAGTGTAAATGTATTATGTTATGTGCAAAATGTTTCAATCATAAAATTGATACTGGAGCATAAAATTTGCTTGGCTAACTCAATTTGGACTGAGATTTTTTAATATCTTGAGCTTTCGATTCATCAATGGCTGCATTTGGTGTCTAATGTTTTGTAGCAGGATTTTTATTTTTTGAATGACCATATATAATTCAATAAGCACTGCTATAGACTTTGTTATTTGAGGAGTATTTCCATTCGATGGACAATAGTCCTTATAATCGTACTACCTATGGTGGCCTGCACACAGTATGTATCCTGCCCACGATTTTCTACGATCTCACTGGAAAATCACAAATTCCTGGTGGAACCTATCACGTATTTGAATTCCAACATTGCCTCATGTTTTTTTTCTTGGAAAAACATCATGTTAAAGCAGTTTTCTTTTTTATTTGGGATTTTGCCATCGAATTTGTTAGTTCTAAAGCTTTACCTGAGATCTTACTGGTCATGTATTCAGTTCTTGAATTATTGCATGCCAGGAACTCTTGCTGGTGATTTTTGATCGAATAAGTAAGTACTTGCTAGCTTTGTCTATTTCATTGTGATGCTCTCTATCTGTGTGCATGCACGTGCATGTGTCTCTTGCTATATGATTCACAAGGTTGTTATATTTTTTCATCTTGTGATACAAATATTATTTTATGGGTGTTGTAAAATTTTGACTGATTAAATTAATGAATTTGATGATGTTTAGAACATTTATTCTGAACTTGATTTTGATTACATAAATGAACAAGAACTGCAAACAATCAACGAGAATGAGTCACTTTTAGTTCTTTATGTTGCAAGTCACAAGGTTGAGTAAAGCAATGTCTGCATCATAACAAAATATCGATGAGAGTTTTATTATCTAGTCCTTTACTTGTTTCCCGCTTATTTCTCTGTCAAGAAGTAAGGGAGAAACTTATTTCAGCACAATTTGTATCATTTTCTCAAACGTATTTTTATAATTCTCTAATTCTCTTTAGGAGAGAAATTTTTTTGATGAGCACATGTGAACAATTTTTTCTAAACTTCTACATTGTTCTTTTGTAAAACTGAACATCTTGGCAAATATGTTATTCTTGCTGCAACAGTTTATTATATATTATTGGCACCTTACACATGTTATCTGCCACTGCAGCAGTAAATGCGGTAAAGGACGTAGATTGTTTGTTGATCTGCGGTAGCATATCAGAATCTCTCTCACTTCCAAGCACTGATGCCTATCTTTGCCTTCCTATAGTGGTGTGTAAGGTTACAAGAAGGAAATTTGAACTTTTATTTTAAGTTAGATGCCACACGTATGGATTTATGTGGATATTTGACTCAGGCATTTTCTATCAGAACTCAAAAATGGATCGGTTTTCCTTACTAAGCAATCTCCCAAGCGCAGTCAAATTTGCTCAATTGAATTTGAATAGAGGGAAACGCATCCTAGTATGTTGCGATAATGGTGAGTTTTGAGGCTTGTGTTTGCTGATTTTGTTGTCCCATTTGGCTCCTCGATTTCACATTGTTTTTGGTCCACCATAAATTGAAAATTGTCATTGATTATTTGGTTATATATCCTTTTACAGGTGAAGATATAAGTGTGTGTGTATGTCTCGCTATTTTGACATCATTATTTGATGAAAGAGGTACAAAGCTGATACCAATTCTTAGCTTTACTCATGTTATATTATTATGATAAGTTATGCATAGTTGTTTTCTACTACCCTGGGAATCACTTGAGATGTCTTCTAAAAAAGAATAATAAAATTAAGGAAAAAGTTTATATAGATCCGAGGCTCTAATCAATCAAATTAGAGCCACCTCAAAATTTTCACCAGAAGAGATTGTTTTGATGCCCAAATATCCTCAAATTGATCATCTCGACATCAAGATGCATGGGTATGAGAAGAAAATGAATTTCAAGTTTTGGCAATAGTGCATCTTGTAACATATTTTTGGACTGTCAATTTTCAATATTTCAAGTTGTCATAGATCTGCTCGATCTACACTATTTTTGAAGTTTTACATTTTATAATTAAAGATGAAAATATATTTTAAGGCTATTACAAAGATTTCCAATATTGAAACAACCACATTTCTCGACACTATTTGAAGGTGCGCTTTACTTTGATTGTTTAGAGCCTCGGCTCTATACAAACTGCACCCTAAAATTAATGGCAGTGTCATAAATTACAGGTACGGAGCTTGAACAAGAGGATATCTTATAGGCTGTTGAGAGGCATAGGAAGGAATTCCCATATGCCAGTCAAGATCATGGCAATAACCCATTCATAGATGTGGTCAAAGGATAGGGAAAATGTCATATATGTATGAGTTCTGAGTTGGGTGCTCAGACCCGACATCCACCATCCCGACTTTACCACTGATGGTGGCAAATGACTTGTTTTTTGCTTTTTAAGGCACTGTGGATGTTGGGTATAGTGTAGTATATGGTCCCCGAAGAAAATGCATAATTTTTTTGCCAAAGATAAAGACTTACTGCTGAGGGTACTGCCCTCACATCTATAATGCTTTGCGTGCTGCCATGGGCATGGCTACAAAATCAATGTTTACCGTGTTATTTGGTTTTTATCATCAATTGTCAAGTATCAATGCACCATGGTCTCCAAGGGCTTTTCTCATACATTAACTATTTCAATGAGAACCTGAAGAGTGTTTATTGAAAGGAAGGGGTCTCCTAGTGATGCAGGATAGGGATGAAACCTGATCTAGTGGTCATTGCATACTGATGTTAGTGCTTTCTCTAATTGGTGGTTGTTAAAATATACTTAGATGGATTAGAGGGGTTACTTCTATTCTCAAAAGGTTGAGTTTGTGCAGAGATCATATATTTGTTAGTTCCTTATATGTTGGATAGTATTCGTGTCCCCATTGAAGCTATTCAATGGCAGAATGTCTAGACAAGTTTGTAAACATCTATTTTTGTGTTTCTTAGAATCTATGCCGCTGGACTGTTCATTGAAAGAAGTATTTCTCAGGTCTAATTAATTAGGCTGTATAAAAAAGTGATCGAAGAAAACCAATTAAGTTGAATTCTCTGCTGATGGTATATTCAGGCTCATTCAGTGTCAATAATTCTTGATGCTTTCACTACAATTCATTTCATTTAGGAACTTTTCTCATCCTCTCCTCTGGTCACTCAAAGGATAGATTTGAAACGGAGGTCTTAATGAGAAATCCCCTCTTTAGCCATAAAGGGCCGTCCCTTGGCCAACATTTTTTTTATCCCATTTGTCATATGATCCTTGGATATCCGCCAAGTTCTTGCATACCTTGTAACCTTGATTTTGTTGCAGTTTTGGAACTTAATTAACCGTTACCTACTTCAGAACTTAGTTGCATGTTTCTTTAAAGTACATATTTATCATTGGATGACTGTACATGCCTCCACTTCCTAATGATTTTGTGGGTCTTTCTTTGCAATAGGGTTCTTTAAAAGGGCATGAGTCATTATCGTCTTACTAAAGTTACAGCGAAATTTGATCTCTTTCTAACTATTCTTCTTGGCATTTATCAGGAGTTTACAATGATGGTGAGGCATTTAAACAAATGTGTATTACAAAGTGGGAGATGCGCCGCCGGCTAGTATACATCTGCAAGTTTGCAATAAATGCGCGCCCATCGCGAGGAAATTTGAAACAGGTTTACAGTTTCCTTAGCCAAGATAAAACTTGCCTGCCACCATGAAATCAGTCCAATATGGAGTGGTGAGAAATTGGATTTGAAGCTTGATATCGACCTGTTTGGGTTCATATCAGCCGGATTTCCTTGAATATTCATGGTCAAAAATAAATAAAACAACCAAGTGGTTGCAAGACAGATATCTGACTATACATCATATATGGCCTTCTCTAGTTGTCAATAGCCTGATACATGGAAAGGGGGGTTACATCTAATCTATACCACAGGTAATCTAAAGATCTATGGGTTTTTCGGTTCTCAGTAAATTATTTGTCCATGTAAAGCCCAAATCTTGCGTGTGGTACTACCACATGGGTGTATTGCATACCATATAGATAGACCAGTGCCATCAATATCGTCGCTTTTGCAGCATAGGCATGATTTTTATTTTGTTGAGGTTAGAGTTGATCGCTCTACAAATTTTGGCGGTGGAAGTTCAAATTTAATCTCCTGAAAGAAGAAAATGATTTAAAAGTATCTGTATGTACTTCTACATAAGTAGTCTTTTATGAGTTTTATATATATATAATTTATGTTTTTGTGAAGCATTCCCCTATTACCTGATGACGAACTTGTCATTTTTATTTTTATTTGAGAAAATTATCAAAATACCCATTCAAGATGAATTATATAAGGTTTTTACCCTTTTGTAACTATTTGAGCTCATGATCATGTGTATTAAGGGATATGTTGAAATTAATTAAAAGACATTGATAGAATGTTAAATAGTTCTTCTTTCGTGAGTATTTAGAAAAGGGAAAAGTTTAGATAAGCTTGAAACCTTAAAATGTAGAATCAGAGATGCACCTCAAAAATCTATCAGAAATGTTGTTTTAATGTTGAAAAACCCTCTAATCGATCATCTCGACATTGAGATGTATGAATATGAAAAAAAAAAAGATTTTGAGTCCTGGAAGTAGTACATCTTGCAACACATTATTTAGGCCGTCCATTTTCAAGATTTTCATATATTTATAGATCTATTGATTTTAACTATTTTTAGAATTTAAAATTTTCTAATTAGGCATGAAAATATATTATAAGATAATACTAAGAATTTTTATATCAACATTACATGTTATGATAAATTTTTAAGGTGCGCCTTAATTGGATTGTTTAAGGTTGCATCTTGATAGAAACCACACCCTTCAGATAAATTTCCCTTAGTTTGGGCAATTCAGTTGGGGTAACAAGAGTAGTCTTGTTACTTGTAGTATGCTATTTCTATAGTACATGTAGATCTTAACAGTCCATTCTCAATGACAGATTAAGTTGAACCATCCCTCTTCCACTATTGACCAAGAACAGTTCATCTCCACCATCCTTCATAATTACAGTAAAGATCTCAACATGGTAAACAAGTATCTCTACATTTTAGTATATGATACAATACCATAGGAAAACTGGTATGGAAATGGTGGCCATGATACAATCTCGGGTTTCATCTTTTATTAGACTGTACTGATCGCTTTTCATGGCCAACACATTGTATGTGTGTGGTATTTGTTTTTTTTTAAAAAGGGATTGTGTACTGTAAGATTATTTATCTTTAGGGAAAATTATAAATACCTCTCAAATTCAACTTCCAAAACTTTTTGTATCCCATCTTATACTCGGATACTATTTTTTTTAATATTTACCTCTCCAAATAAAAAAGTCAATTTTTTAAAAAAATGTCATTACTTTTTCCCTTCTTGCACTTTTTGGAGCCACATGGCGCTCTCTCTCTCTCAAAGTAAAAACTCATCTTCTTTTTCCCTCTCTAAAAACCCATATCGTAGCTTTTTTTGTCTCTCATTCTCTAGTAATGTGGTTTGGCACATGGGGTGCCACACCAAAATTTTTGTAGTCTGGCACAAAAGCGTGCCAGATCGCAAAAAAAAATTGATCGGGCACTTAACTCAATCTACACAATCCAGCACATTGGGTTTTGGACCACATTACAAGCCACATTATTGAAACTCGATGCGGTTTGGCACCCTATGTGTCGGATTGCATTACCACGAATAAGAGAGTGAAAGAGAGAATGAATTTTTACTTTGGGGTAGAGAGAGAGAGCGCAAGGTAGAGAGAGTCATGTGACTCTAAAAGGGAGAGAAAAAAAAAAGAAGGCTATTTTTGTCTTAAATTATTGACTTTTTAATTTTGGAGGTGAATATAAAAAAAAAATAGCATTAAGGTTTAAGGTAGGATATAAAAAGTTTTGAGAGGTAGGATGTATAGAAAGTTAAATTTGGAGATCATCTATAATTTTCCCTTGCTTTTATTACAATTGCTCCTAGCATTAGATGATAATTTGGATAGTTTGGGCTGTGTCAAAAAGTTCAAAAAAAAAAAATTTGAATTTTGAATATAATCATTGACACATGTACAACCACCCGATTTGAAATATGATGAATAAGAGTGACTATGATCTCCTTATATTGAAAATAAATAGTCCGGTATACTTTTCTTCTTTAAATTGTGGCTTTTGGTTTAAAAATGTTTTCATGTTTTTTGTTCCAGTGTTCAAAAACCGAACTTTGGTAACCGACTGTCTACGGGTGCAAGTTGAGAAACATGGCAAAAAAAATACTAGAGAAAAACATAAAATCAATGATTGAGAATAAGATATTTGGCTTCATCTAATAAAGGTAGAAATCAAAATTAAAAGCAAACGGGGAGAAAACGACAAAAACATTTGGCTGGAAAAAAAAAGTGATTTTAGAGATTTTTTATTTTGATTAAAAATCAAAAAATGTGAAGGCATTTTGGGACAGTTGACTCAATTTAGTAAAGGACCCAGTTTTTATGCAACCAAGCCTGCATATATAGAAATGCTGGCCTATTAATAAATATATTTTTAAGATGAATTTTTAGACTTAATTTTTAAAGATATGCAAGATAATGAGCATAAATAAATAAATAAATTTTAAAAACTACAAATCATAATTCTGATAAGAAAGCATTTAGACCATTAGTTTACATGGATGCTTTACACTTTTTGGACTGCATATCTAGTAATACAGTCCAACCCACATGCAACAATTTTCCTTTAGTAAAACTCATGAGAAATCAAAGGTTCAAAAAATTCCTGAAATTTAGATACTTCGAGTTCCAAGTGTTTTGGCTTTTGATCGAACAAGTTATAGGGTTATGTTAGGGAGCTCGAATACTGATGTTCAGAATCAAATTTCAAAATATTTGTTGAAAAATAAGAGAGGTTGGTGGTAAGGTTATAGGGTTCAAAAATAGATTTTTTTTGTTTGGCGGGGGCGATGTAAGGGTAATATGTACGATAAATTTACCAGCTTGCACCAAATGCAACTAACTATTGTTAACGGAATTCGCTCATGATAGGGAGAAACTTACCCCAATATCTTTGAAAAATTTCACCGAATATTACTATTTTTTAAGTTCAACAAATTAGGACTCGAGGCCAAGTCTGAATTGGAAGGTATATGTTGAAACCTTGAGGTCATGCGTTCGAATTTTAGCTTAAGATTTTACAAATGAAGGTTAAAATAAAAAATTTAGGAAAATGGCACTAGTGTAGTGTGATGTTTATATAACACATGCTCTCTCTCTCTTTCATGATGCAGATGTAAACCTAAAATATCTCTGAGACCCAGCATCTCTCCTCATTCAAAAGGGAGGTCTAGAGGGGGCATCCAGCATCTCTCTCTCTATTGTGCCAAAGAACATATCTTTAACAAAACCTCTCGTGCAAAACCAAGTGTTACCAAGTAGCTGTTTGCTCACAAGATCCTACATTGCATGTCAACTTGATCCACAAAGCGAATAACAATGCTTTCACGTCCTCTGTAAAAATAACAGGATCTCTAAAAAGTCCTCAGCAAACAAAATAGAATATCAAAATTCTGGGTACCCCTACTCATATGTCAAAATTAAAATTGAAAAGAAAATCGAAGTCTGAAAGTTCAAGCTCTGGCAATCACTGCACGCCAAAATCGATTCAGGAGAAAAAGGAGGAATCTTGATCTTACACAAATAGAGGACATATGACACCTTTTAGGCCTCAGTCCCGGGATAATCAAACACAACATCTTTTCCAGACAGCTTCCTGTAGACGCCACTGAACGTCTCTAACTTATATTCGGTATTGTTCCTCTCTTTCGGGTCCAGATAAACCTGTGATAGCAAAGCAAAACTCACTCACTTTCCTGCTTTTGACTTCAACTCCTACGAAATTAACAACTATCTTTGCAAGTCAGGAATAAGAGAGAGAGAGAGAGAGAGAGAGAGAGAGATGCTGTAAATATTACCTTCATAATCTTGGAGCCATCAAGGCGGTATCTAATGCGCTTACCAACAATTTCAGCAGGATGGACAACGTCTTCCAACATGGCCTCATGCACTGCAGTCAATGTGCGGCTGCGAGGCCTCTGGACTGCCACACCCTTCTTGGGTGGCCTCATTATCCTCCTAGTTGCGATCATAATGACATCCTATATTTCGAGTTCAGATGAGAATCCGTAAGAAGACCAAGAACTCTAACTTTCAATTTTTATTATTTTATTTTTTTGATTGGATAATTTCTTTTTTAAGCAGTAAAGTCCAATAGAAAAGATGCATAAATCAAGAGGCAACAAGCACAAACATAGGACATAACCGAAAAACCAAAAGAAACAGATTACTAGTAGTAGACTTTCAAAGGACAAAGGGAGTTCCATTTTCAAGGACTGACAAAGGGCTGGCCCAAAGCAGACACACTTTGTCAGGGCTACTTAAAACACCTTTAGAATTGAGTGTATCATAGAAACAGTTCTTTATATTTCATAGAGAATCTGTTTGACAAATCCCAATAGAAGATGTCATAATATTTCAAGAGTATGATCATAGCATGGAAGGGGATCACGAAGGCATGGTAATGGCCTCGAAACATTAGGAAAAAAGCACCAAGAGAGAGTATACCTGCTATAATTGCATTTTTACAGCAACATATGAGAGCTCAAATGAAGTGTTGAAGCTTGTAAAAGAAAGCTATTGAGGTTGGTGAAGTGAGAAAACCAAGGAGATTTGATCTCTAGGCTTTGATGAGGGAATTGGCCTTCTCTCTCTCTCTAGCCATACCTTCACACTCCTCTCTCTCTAGGTTAAGTGGCAATAACATGCCACTCCTTTCTCTCTCTCACTTAGGCAGTTAGGCATGAGGATTCTGTCACTAGTAATGGAATGAGGTGTATAGGGGATAGCTACTATTTATAGGCTTTGGATAAAGGGTCTAGAAGCGTCATCATTTGGGAGGATCATTTAGATCTATTGATCTAGGAATCCTATAAGGTGTGAGAGGTTTCATCCTTCTCATTCAATCCTTTGTTGGTTATCACAATCAAGAGCTGGGATTTAAAACCATTGCCCCTTGGTCAATTCAATCCAAATTTCCCTCAACTTTTATTATTCAAAAATTTCCACCAAGTTCAATTAAATCCCACTAAATTTTAGTCAAATTCAAATTAATCATCATAGGCTTAACTGCCCTGGTCTAAAACATATTTTGTGAGAAAGAATGTAGAGAGGGACATTGCTCCTTATTCTTGATTCATTTCTTCTCTCTCGAAGTCTTAAATTAAGAACTTAGGAGTTTCTCTCACTAGCATATGGGGAATCCCTGAAATTAAGAGGAGTATGGCCAGTGTATTTTTATATGATCAAAAGCTATAGAGTCTGGATCTATATATCACACCCTAGTTTCCCTTCTACAAACCATCACATATGCACACCATGTGAGGAGCATGCCCAGTGTATTTTTCATATGATCAAAAGCTAGAGTCTGGATCTAAATATCACACCCTAGTTTCCCTTCTAAGAACCATCACATATGCACAACATGTGCACAGCCCTTAATTTAAGGAATCAAAGATGCCAACACCCAAGCAAAGCACGAGTAGAACACTGCTCCATGTGATGTCACATGGTGACATCACAAGGAAAACCTCGTCATGACATCACCCATGTGGGGGGGTGCCTTCCTTCTCATATGTGAGTGTGGATGTGTGATGGTAGCACACGTGATCCCCTGTGCTTTATGAACATGTGTGAGCCTATTGGCCAATTAGGCCCCACATGTGTGCGTGGATCACATGTTGTCCTCATTTAGAATTTTCCAAAAACAACTCTATCTTCAATAAAAAAAAATTCACTAAATTTTATTTTTGAACACTCTTTATAAAAATAAATTTAATTTGGGGACTTAACAAAATCTTATGGAAATAGGTGCCTTTGGATTTGATAGTGCATAATACTAAGGTACTCCACTTTTGTTCATCTCAGAATCCCCAACAAAATCCTCAATCCAACCCGACGTAACCATGGCCTATTGTCTCAAGCAGAAGCTCATCGATAGATGACTAAATCTTGGGATTAAAGTGGATTACAGGTGCTTCTCCTCATGGTAACACATGCACCATTATACCTCTATCAAGCACATGTCCAATGCTCCTTATCCAGTGGATCAACTAGAAGGGCAGCTTCCCAAAACTGCCTATTATATGCACATGTTGTGGGTAGGCAAGTGTCGAGGATTAGGCCCTTGTCTTGGCCATGACTACCCAACACAAGGCCAAGCACACACACACCATTGTCCAAAATCATATCATAATGTTGCCCTGGCTAAGAAACTTCCATTGGGCGACTACCAACCTCAAACCAAGGATAACCTCCAACCCTTACAGCTATATGCCCATGCTCAGTGGATCCGAATTTTTAGTTATTCTCTATGTCAACAAACTCCAAGTCCCAGACCATAAGATTCAGTGAGTCACTCAGTCCCTTTCAGATCTTGAGAGCTATAAAATCCTTGGTATCAAGGCCTTCACAAACTAAACAAATCCAATATCTCCCACTTGGCCTTTTGAGGCCTTGCACACAATTGCATATACATTTACTCATGTACATAGATGTCCTACTAGATCTCTTATATGATCACGTGCACACTCTCTCATGAATCACATGGCCTTAAGCCCGTACAAAACATGTTTGAAAAACAATCTAGCACAACACCCTTAGTCGTAGGGCAATGGAATGTAAGCCAACTCTATCTCGCCATCGTCAATGTCATTACGTATATGACAAGACTCGGCCATTATGTGCTTGGATTCACTATGAAACCTTGGCTTTGGTCACACTAATTGCCACTTGATCATCACCAGTATTAAAAAATTATGCCGGCTGGGCACCTAGGCAATGTTATGTGCTTGGATTTACTCTGAAACCTTAGCTCTTTGGTCACACTAATTTTTTTAGAAAGGTAACCTCCCATTGGTCACACTAATTGCCACTTGATTATCACCAATATTAACAAATTCAACATCCTAGCTGCCTAGGAGAGCCACCTAGGTGGCCAACGGCCTTGCCCGCCAACATATGGGCCTAGGCAGGGTGCCCAGGCGTTATGTGCCTAAGCGCACAAGGCACCACCTATGCCGCTGCCTCTAGGTGGGCGCCTATGTGGCAGCCAATGCTCTTCAGTAAGAGCATGGAAATATGCCCTCTACCAAGGGCAAAAAATGTAAGTCTTCCCCTCAAAGAGAGGGGAAAGGGTTTAGGGGGGGATTGTAACCCCCCAAAGCCTACTTTGCATGCATTTGAGAGAGTAAAAATCCCCAAAAACAAGATTTTTGAGATTTTTTTAAGATTCAAATTTTTCTCAAAGTTTTTGATTTCACAAGAAATCTAAAAGCAATCAACCCAATATCTGTGTTATTTGGTTATGAATAGAACACTTTTGGCTCTCACTGGTCATCGATTCGAACCAAGATCTAAGTTTTTTATTTCACAAGAAATCTAAAAGCAATCAACCCAATATCTGTGTTATTTGGTTATGAATAGAACACTTTTGGCTCTCATTGGTCATCGATTCGAACCAAGATCTAATGCTATTAAAAGGTTCCGATATTATTATTTTTGTGTATGGTTTATATGATATTCATGAATGTTTGGTATAGTTTTTATTTTTCCTTCTTTGGTTTTTTTTTATTCTTGTTTAGGATTGTATTTGTGGCCCATATTCTTGATCGAAAAAGGACCAATAATGTATCTTTCGTTTTTTTGTTTGGATTTTGTTCTTGTATTTTTATTTGAGTTTCTGCTTGTGGTTAATGCGGATTTACTAGGATTGGGTAACCCAACCTTCAAAATGGTTTATTTGTATTTGATTTTCTTGTTGGTTTTTTGTTCTTGTATTTCTTTTCCTTTTTTGATTAAAGTCATTGTTTGAACTTTGGAATTATGCCCCATAATCCATAGTGGATTTTTGTTTTTGCTTATTGGCATTTTACTACGATTGGGTAATACAATCTTAGTAAAATCTTTAAAACTAATTTTTTTTATAATAAATAGAAATGGTCTATTTATATTTAATATTCTTTCTTGTTTTTTCTTTTTTTTATTCGAATTTGTGCCCCACATTCCATCGTGGGTTTTCGTTTGTGCTTAGTGGCCTTTTACTAAGATTGTGCTTAGTGGGTATTGGCCTATTCAGCATCTTTTTCTTTTTTATTTATTTGTTTGACTTTTATACTCTTAAGTAATTCAAAGGCAAGTTCATATTCAAAATATACATGAAATATGGTGTATCACGGACTTAAATAATATGTTTTACTAATATTTATGAAAATCTATCGTTTCTAAGAACATTTTGAAGTAACCAAATCCCTCTAAGGACTTCCCTGAGGCCTAAACCTAAGTTTCCTAGACAAGCTGCCTAGTGAACTAGGCGATCGAATCCATATTTTTCAACATCCATTATCGCACATATTCCTCGCTCTTCCACATCTCACAAGGTCAAAGCATAATTGATTTAGGAAACATCTTGATCCATATTGCTTCCTTAGAAGCCATGCCACATGCCACATACTCAAATTCCATGATAGACACATCCCTTATGGTTGGTTTGTTTGTACACCAAGAAAAAACCCTTCCTTTATACATAAACAGAGAACCCAAAGTGGGCCTAATCATTTGGGTCACCATTAAATTCGTCATCCGAATAAAGACCACATTCAATTCCAATAAATCCACATAGGTGAGGGCATAATTAGCCACCCCCCTTTAGTATCTTAATATTCGTTTAAAAGCCCTCCAATATTCTAGTCCCACATCACTTTGGAACCTCCCAACTAAGCTTTGGGCAAAATCTAAGTCACGCATGGTTCCCATGGTGGCATATATAAGAGAACCAACAACAATTGGGAATGGACTTCTATCCATCATCCTTCTTTCATTTTCACTCTTAGGCATATGCTAGCACTTGACTTCAATCTCTTCTCAACAGGTGTACCAATAGGCTTGCCTACACTCATTTCAAATTCTCTGAATCTTCTTACCATATATGGCTTGAGATAATTGGATGGTTCTGGCGGATCCATCCCTTATGATCCTTATCCCCAACACATAAGTTGCCTGCCCTAGGTCCTACTATCAAAGCTCATAGGTAGAAAGGCTTTAGCATCCCTTACCAGACTCATTTAGTTGCTAGCAATTAGAATGTCGTCTACTTAGAAAGTCATGAAGACTAACCACTCCCACACACCTTAACAAACACACAATGATCCTCCTCATTTGACTTGAATCCATGTTTTTTAAGTTCTCGTGGAACTTGATGGACCACCTTCATGATGCTTGCTTTAGGCATAAAGGGATGCATTAAGTTTATACATCGCGTTTTCTTTTCCCTTAACCTCAAATCCATCGGTTGTTTCATATAAATTTCCTCCACCTAGATGCCATTTAGGAATGTCATCTTAACATCAAAAACAAAATAGGCGGCTATAGATATGATGATTCTTATGGATATAAAGTTAGCCACAAGTCACTAAGGTCCTATTCCTTTTCTAGCTACCCTGTTTTGCTTGGGTGTACAAGGCATGGTTGTTTGGTGTACAATCCTATGCCCTTTACAATAATCCCAAAAAGCGTGGGAATTGTATTTGCCACCTCTATCAAACCTATGAACCTTTATTTTGAATCGGGTCTGGTTTCCTACCTTGGCTTCGTATTCTTTAAACTTTTCTAAGGCATTACATTTGTTTCAAAGGAGGAAAGCATGGTCATCTCATGTGGCCCTTAGTTGCTACACTCATAGGTCCACAAATATCTGTATGGACTAATTCTATAAGCCTAGTTGCTCTAAGCTTTCATGTGGGGCTTCTTAACCACTTTTTCTTGTACACATGATTCACATGTTTGGGAAAGATCACCATTCACGTTTTTCAAAACACCATATGTCAGTAGTTTTTCTAGTCTTTCTTTGCTTATATGCCCTCACCTCATATCCACAATATAAATCATGCATGTGTGCATCCGAGACATACACAATGGGGTTCTTTATTTTGACTTGGAAGAGTCCATTGGACATGTGACCCACCATTACGACATCACATCCCACCTTTCCATCATACACATACACCATAACAATCCGCTTTTAATTTTCTCCAGGAACTACTTACTCAAAAAAAAAAATCTTCTCTAGGATCAAACTTGGCTCCTATTAATGACACATTAAAGAAGAGGCTTAAAGAAAGGAATGGTGGAACCTTGGCTAAAAGTTTAAGATTGTCATGAAAATCAATCAAGGGTAGGCCCTCTCAATCTTCTCTAAAAATATTGCTTCCTAAATACAAGTAATGGGCCATGCGAGTCTCGAGCATCAGAATCCCATTTGTAATCTTAACATAACTGAAACCCTCATCCTGCATGGCCAGCCACTCCCCAACAAAAGCAATGGATTAAGCATGACTTGGATCATATGTCTGATTTGAAGGAAGGGGATATCCAGTGACACAAAGTTTGGAAACCAAGAGAAGTTCTTACGCCCACCATGAGCATAAAGAGCTTGCTTCAGTATATCATAACCTCCCCATTTGCCAAGTTAAGCTCATAGTCTCTACACCCACAACATTCCCTTCTCATTCCCTCCCATGAATATGATTTATTTACCTGGTTTCATCTCTTTAAAGTTCCCTAAGCCCATCTTGGTGTTAGTCACATGAACCATGGCACCCAAATCCAAACACCAAGTATGGGTCCCATGCTCATCCATCATAAAAGTCTCATCCACAACACATACTCTCTCCTTCTTCATACCGGTGTCAGCATCATTAACTCTTGGTTTATGAGACAATCGGTCGTGTGTCCGATGGGTTGGTTTGAGAAAATGGTTGGGGATTACAGGATGAGACAAAGGGGAATGCCTTGGTATTATGCACTATCAAATCCAAAGGGACCTAATTTATTTCCCTCTAAAAGATTTTATTACAAATTAACGTGCTTTGATTGGATTTAATTTCACTTGGTAAAAAAATAAGTGTAGGGAAATTTGGATTTGAATTGGCCCAAGTATAATGGTGTTCAATCCCAAACCTTGATTATGATAGCCAACTTAGATGGCTAGGGTCAAGCCTTACCCTATAGGATTCCTAGATCAATGGCTCTAAATGATCTTCCTAAATGAAGCTTCTAGACCCAACAGTCAAAGCCTATAACTAGGAGCCATCCACTTCTCATCTGATACCCCATTCCATTTTACAGAGAGAATGCTAAACTAGAGAGAGTAGCACGACCTAGTGAGAGAGAGAGAGAGAAAGGGGGTGGCATGCCTAGGAGAGAGAATTAGAGAGAGAAAGGAGTGTCATGCAGCAAACCAAGAGAAAAAGAAGGTAAATTCCCTTCATCAAGGCCCATAACTTCAAGCTTACTTGGTTTTGTGACATTTGTCACTTCATCAACATCAATGGCCTTCTTCTACAAATTTCAACACTTCATTCGAGCTATCACATGCTGCTGTAGAAGTGCATTTACAAAAAAGTACATTCTCTCTCTTAATGCCTTTTATCTCATCTTTTCGAGCCATCACTATGACCTCGTGACCCAAATCCATGCTGCATTGTTTTACAACTAAATTGGCATGATTTTGGCACCACAAACCTAGTTTTTCTTACTCCATTTCACTTCTGCAAATCAGACCCGTATATGATGTTATTTGATGCACTTGGAGCATTGTTATGCTGATACACCCTAAATTATTGCACAGTAAGTTTTGAATTCTGGTGAGTGTCTCCTAAGCACACATTTGTTAAGAGCTTGTAAGAATTGAGATTATGATTCAGTCTTGGGTGTATGTAAGAGAGTTATATATAATTGAAAGGGAAGTTGTATGCAACAAAAGTTCAATTGTACGTACATTGTCTTGTGGAAAATGCAATCTTGGTTGTCTAAGATGGAAAAGGTTATGGGAATGTAAAGAGGTGTTTATGATCCTCTTAATGTTACTGAAAATTGTATGAATGAGAGATGTACGAGCGATAGGTAGCTTTACTTTTAATGGAAAGTGTGTAAAACAAGGCATATACTTGTTATCTTTTGAAAAAAATTTAGGTGTTGTACCTGAGATACCAATATGAGTCCATGAAAATTCTGCTTGTTCTCGACAGCAAAACCCATGCCTGCTTGTTAGTGCTTTGTTGTGATCGCCAAATATTCAAGTCAGATTTGATAATTTGGTGATCCAGATATTCGGTCCTTATCACAAAATTAAAAGTCACTATTTTACACTCCCAAACAAGCTTTCCATGTTTTAGGATTACGATTATTTTGGATTGCCCAATATACTAAAAATTTGAGGATATTGTGTGCAATCACACATCCCATAGGGATAACCAGAATCATAAGCTATCAACTTACCAATCACAAGATAAATAATTATTATAAATGTAAATGGTCAAATAGAGAAATGATCAGGTAGACACATCCGTGAGCAGTAATAAAATTGAGGAATTAATATGCAATGAAATAGAAGTAGTATTAGGGAATTTGGCTTAAAGAAAAAGCTGGTGCTTTTGTTTAAAACCCAAGCCAAAAAGATGAAAACACGCATTTTTTCCTTTATATATCCCTACCTTGCCGCTGAACTTCTTCTCAAGCTCCCTGACAAGTCTCACATGAATTTTGCGAAAAGCCTTCCTCAATCTGTACGGAACATGGATCACAACAGCCTTTTTGTTCCCTGAGATATCCACTTGACTGCAACATCAAAGATATCATTAAAAAATAATAACCACTTTCTTCTTGAAATGTGAAGAAACAATTCATCCAAAGACCATAATACTGGAATAAAAAAGAGCGCAAAACACACTGCTCTTACACTGCAGTATTGATAAAGAGATCTTTTAGATCACTTTTCAGCTCCTGGTTACTGTTCTCAAGATCAAAAAATGCCTGCAAAAAGATTCACCATGAGCCATGAGATGCAAGCACCATCTCAAATTGAACAAGATTTTAAGTTTAAAGTTTTAAAAGTTTAACCTGAGCAACAGACTCCTCAAATTCTGTGGGTTCGACATCCTTGTCTTTCTGAATCTTCCGTCTTGCGGTGAACATTTTGATGGCCCTGGAGGCCCAGAAAATGAAAAACCCAAAGACATAAGTGTCATAAGAATCACACCAATGACAGTGTTGTGTGTATGTGAGAGAGAGAGCAGAAACCAGAGAAATAGTTATTTTTTTAATGACTTTGTGAGTTTACTAACGACATGCTCAAGCCAACTCATCTCAGTCCTTCGCTATATCATGTATATAACCAGCTAGGCATACTTGATTATGCTGCCTCTGTCAGTGACTTGGATGACTCACACTAAAATGTTTTTTAAGCTTACCCTTTGTGTTTATCAATATCAAATTTTGGAGTCCATCTGAGATTGGCAAAGAAACGCTATAGCAATTGGGAAAATAGTACATCTTTCTTAATATCATCATCAGAGCCTTTTCCCAACTATTTGGGGTCGACCACACGAATCCTTTTCCCTTTTCTAATAATATAAAGAACGAAATAGTAAGACCACCACATAAGATCCCAATACCAAAAACCAAGATTACAGAATGGAACTAAGCCAGGAACAATATCTTGCACCTATTGCTACAGGTTCAAACTAAAGTGGCTTGAATGGACAAAATCAATAAATCAGACCATCACAAAAAATTAGCCCTTAGAAAAGTGAATATGGTGCCGCTTTTAGCAATATGCATATCCTTCGAGGCCATGCTTGTCTCTCTATTCAACTCATTTTAGTGAACTAATTGGTGAGTGTAATCCTGCTCCCAAATTTGCATACTATGTTGCAAATACCACGGCAGGTATGAAACCTGATCATTGATAGTTCCATAAGGTCAATCTCATTATCATCATCATCATCAGAGCCTTATCCCCAATCATAACACATGTCAATTAACCTTGACCAGAAAGGGATTTTGGGTCAGAGATTTCAATATTGAAAAGAATTGGATTCCATCTAGGAAACAAACAATTAAATAGAAATTTATATTCAATATTTGTGAAACAAAAATTGTAATACATGATGAGTGCCTTTCGTATGAATTTCCTCTTTTCATGTCTAACATTCGCCAATGCACAAATTCGAATCCACATGATCTTTCGGAAAACTTGAATAAAAAAAAAACAACTACATTTTAAGAATTATTATTATAGTTGTTCTGAATCTTGGGACCTGCGCCAAAGGAAATCTAGATGTCATGCTATAGCAACTGCTACCCTGGCCATCTCTGCCTAAAGCAAGTTCTCAGATTCTAAGAATTAATCAGCATGAAATAGAAGTTTCTAACTTTTTAATGAGTAAACATGAATGAGAAGTTCATATTGATTTATTTGACTTTGTTAAACGCTTGAATTTCTGAGCCCAAGAGCAGTTCTCTTAAACAAGATCACAAGCAAAACTTGACTATTTTTCTTTATCAAAGGTTACTCATCTTGAGTATCTTAAAAACCTGAACTCACTAGTGATTGAATGAAAGCAAACTCCAAATGAAAATATACCGCATCATGTTTTGAAAGATCAAGATTTTAATCAGATCCATAAATCATCTCAAACAATGGAAAGATAACCGCCCATTATAATAAATGGAAGCTAAATTAGTATAAAGGAAATGCACTGGGAGACTGACCAAATTCTCAAAGACATACCCATAAACCAACAGATCTATAAACCAACAACAACACATAATATCTGCCTATTTCACCAGTATTATTAAAAAAAATGCTAACACTTAACATCTGGATAGAATGATATAAAAGACCTACTAATTGGATGGACTAACTTCAGGGCCAAACTTTGGTCATCCATTGTAAAGATAATTAATGACTTATCTTATAAGAGAAAATACAAAATTGTGAACATTCTTCCAAAAAAAAAAACGATAGATAATTAATGTTGCAGAAAATAATGCAGCAATGAGTAGAAATGCACAAATCTTCTCTGGCGTGTATCAGAAATTCACCCATACATTGATTTTCTTAGATAAGTGCATCAAATTTTATGAGTAAGACATCTAGAATTCAATAAAAAATAACAAAAAGGTCCACATTCAATTCTTATTATCATTATTCTACCTTGCTCTCTTAATCTTTATCCATGAATCCATTAACAATCCCAAATTTGACACAAAATTAAAATGAACCAAGATGTGGTTTAACTCAATCAAATTTGAGTTCGAAGCATATGAATGCAAGGGTTTTTTTTTTTTTTTTTTCCTTTTTCAACATATTAGTGTTATGTAAAAATCAACCGAAGCAATTAAAGCCGAGAAGCAAAACCAGAAAATCAAGCAATAGGGCATAACCTTCTGGATTTCTATCAGGTCTTGAAAAATGCAGAGAGAGAGATTTACCAGTGGTTTCGCGGTCTCCGTAATTGATAAGAGAGGCACTACCGCATAAAGAGAAGGGAGTGCAAAAACCCTAAGCACCTTGGTTTTTATACCCTTAAGCGCCTTAGGTTTTTATAGGGTGATTGTTTAGAGCTTCGGCTCCATACAAACTTTTTCCTCAATAAAAGGGGAAAAGTTTGGAAACACGAGTTGTATGAGTCCACGTAGAAATAAGTCCCCTTTTAAAAATTTATTTTCGAGATGGGTGTTTGGACCCAATGTCTAATGGAAAAGTTTATATAGAGCCGAGGTTCTAAACAATCAAATTTAAGCTTACCACAAAATTTTACTAGAAGGGGTTGTTTTGATCCCCAAATATCTTCAAATTGATTATCTCGACATCAATGCACATGTAAAAAAAAATAGATTTCAAGTAATGCATTTTTTTACCGTCAATTTTCAAGATTTTCAAGTTTTCATATATCAATCGATCTCTACTATTGTTTAAGCTTTAAACTTTATAAATAAATATGAAAATATATTGTAAGTCTATCACAAAGATTTACAATATTGAAACCACATTTCTCGACACTATTTGAATTTAGGCTCTAATTTGATTGTTTAGAGCCTAGGCTTTATATAAACCGCACCCAATTTTTAATGATAATCTATAACATGGAGATCATAAATATGAAAAATTAAAAATTAAAATGGTAATTTTATGGAAAAAAAAACATTTTACCCGTTAATTTCAACTTTTAACTGCATTTAGATGGACCACCTATTGGCACTATCTTTAACATTGATGCTTTATACCTCTGGGGTGCAAATGTAGAAGTGCATCCCATGCATATGGAATAAATTTTGAAAAATTTATATAAGGGTGAGGCCCTAAACAATAAAAATAAGGTGCACATAAAAAATGTAAAGTATGCACTAGAAGAGTTTGTTTTAATGCCCAAAAATCCTCAAATCGATCATCTTGACCTCCAGATGTATGATTATGAGGAAAAATGGATTTCAAGTATTGAAAATATAGTGCATTTTGTTATGCATTTTTTGGACAATCAATTTTCAAGATTTTCAAGTGTTCATAGTTATGCTCGATCTATACTAATTTTGAAACTTTAAAATTTATAGTTGGATATAAAGATAAATTTTCAGGCCGTCACAAAGATTTTCAATACTGAAACAACATCTTTTGATATTATTTAAAGGTATACATTACTTTGATTGTTTAGGGCCTTGGCCTTATACAAACCACACCCTTATTAAAAATATATCTTTTTCTTATTTTCTAATAGTAAAACAATACCTAAATTCTTAAAACTACATCTAAACCCATTCTTTACCTTTCTATAATTTTTTTGTTTTTTGAAAATTCCTTAGAACCATAATGTTCCATTGCCCTGATGGCTATGTAGTACGATGATGGGCCACAATACTATTAATCATCATGGTACTAATAGTATCGTGAAGGTCAACCATCATAATAGTATTAGTGTTATTGATCATCTATTAGATAACTTGAGCTATGAGAGTTGGGAGTTGGGAAATCACGGTTCTAATAGAATTGTGAATGGCATTTTTTATTTTATTTTTTTCAAATGTAGAAAGCTAAAGAATGGGTATAAATGTAGATTTCAACAAATTTAGCTATTCTCAGACTTATTAGAATAAAAGGATATTTCTGAAATATTACGATATTTCTGATGATTTGCCTTTAGGCTTATTAATTCTTAAATGTTTCCGAATAAAACTTATTTTATTTAGGAGTCGTCTTTAATTTTTTGCTAGTTAATATTTATTTGAGGATTTGTTTAAATAAAAAGTAATTTTATTGGCAATATTCTATTTTATATGTAACTAATATGCATTCCAAATAATTATAATAGTCATAATTATTTGATTAGTATATTGTATGATGTACAATATTATTTAAATATTTATTTTTTGTAGTGATTTCAGTTTTTTAGCTATTTCCAACCAATAATTTAGGATGTCCATAAAATTACATTGAATAAAATAAAAACAACTTTTTTTAAAAACTAAACTTATATATAAAGAATAATTGTTTCTTGCGGGTGGGACCGTGTTTGTACAATATGCGGTCCAGAGGTATAAAGCATCCATCTTAAAGATACATGCAAATAGGTGGTCCATCTAAACACACTTGTAACTAACAATCCAGATGTTTTTTTAATATAATTATTATTTTATTTTTTAAAAATTATTTATTTATTTATATTCATGATCTCAATGTTAAAGATTATATATTCTCTAAAAATTAAGATCGTCATATTTAAAAAATATATTTATTACCAAGCCCATATTTCTACATGTGCAAGCTAGGCCGCATCCATATGTAAAACTGCCTATAAATTTATCTTAAATAAATTTATGATGGATAAACAACAGACAATTCAGTCTTTCCATAAGAGAAAGGATAAATCGTTCATTTTCATTAACTTTATTTAAATTGTGAATTATCCATGATAAAGAGCACATCCAAACTGACCCCAAGTCCATTTAAGTTAATATTTTACGGTTAAAGACTGAAACGAAAAAGGGATGCAACAATCAGATTAAATACAAGCTTAATTAAGAGATACATTTTTTTTTTTTTCATAAATCTTTTTTTCATAAACTTAGGCCCCAAACATAAATACAAATTTTTCAAATAAAAAAATTAACCTACTAACCTTGGATGTGTCAGTGGTATTTTGGTCAAATTTTTTAATTTGAGTTACCTTTCTTTTAGTTTTATTAAGTGAGCTCTATAGATATGATCATGTGAATTGAATTTATAAGTAGAATTTAAAATATGATATGAACATTTTGGAGAAGTTTGAACGAATTCAGTGAAACAATTATTGAGAAATCAAAGATTTTCAATTAAAAAATCTTGACACTGGATCTTTTCGATCAGGCATTTTGATCCAACATATTATAATACAGAATTGTTAGAAGGATAAAAAAGGATAATTCTGAAACAAATTTCAAATAATTTGGTGAATTAAGGGGCAAATTAAAAGAAAGGCAGTTTGGATCCCAAAAATGATAGAAAAAAAAAAACCAAAAATTTATCTTGAGATTTGATTGATTTTGGATTTTGATGGGAAAAGTATATTTTAGGGTTACCATAGAGGGGAATGATACATGAACACATTCGGACAATTTGAGATATTTTTATTTAGAAAAAAGAGAGAAATCAATACTTTTTGACATTCGGTTTGTAAGACATAGAAAACAAAAACATAGCCCGATTCTCCTAATTTTGACAGGAACTCGAGCTGATCCCCCACCGGCGGTCTGATTCTAGTTGACTCCGAGTCGAACCAGCAATTTATACACTACTGTGAAAAAAATAAAAAGAGATCACGATTTTATGCAAACAAACTTTCGAGTTTTGTCTGGTACAAATTTAGAGGAGCTCTGGGACAATTTTTTGAACGGGAGGGACTTGACCTTGATGAAGGTCTACAGTGACTCACTAGGACCTTTATGCGGGCCCATGTTATGAGACCTCCATTGTACAATATCTACTGGGCTATTTTGAGGACCATAAAAGAATAAATTCAGTATCAAAGGTTAAACAAAAAAAAGAAAAAAATAAAAAATCAAGTACCAACATTAGAGACACTTTGAGAATAGTAACTTTTATTGTGCGGATTGTCTACAAAAGACCATTTATGTGACTTTTTTTGTTATGATTGTTTATAAAGAGACCATTTACCTCTTGTACAAAGGGGTCACAACTATTCTCATACATTAGATGTCAAATTGGATGGCTTGGGGTAAGTCACGAAGTTTAAAAATAATTGTTTTTTAGAATTTTGTGTCTAATCAATGATACTTACAACAACCTATTTTGAAATCCAATAGACAATAATAATTGTGACATTTTTGTACAAAAAATAAATAATTTTTTTATAAAAATCCCATTTATATGTAAAAGGTATTGGCGAGTCTCAAAATGTCGTACATTTATGTGTGGAAGACTTGGAAGCTTATAGGCGGTGGCAAAGATCCTGGTGCATGATATTGAGCAGACATGAGCGATGGTCAGATGTGGATAGACCTCTAGAGTCTAGACCATAGGCCTGAGGCTCACATAGCCAAGCAACCGGTCCAATTTGAGGGGAGATAGCCGCGAGTATATGCAAGAGGCATGACTGACCATACACCTGAGTTGGGCAAGATTATCAGGCACTACCAGTTATGTGTAAGTTCAAAACTCGCATGGATTTAAGTAAGGATGAAGTTTTTATAAGGCCTAGGCTTTATGAAAACCAAATAAAGCCTCACCTCAAATCCTTATCTAGAAAGCACTTTCAACAACAGAAATCTCCATGAGGGCTCTAAAATCAATTTCCAATACCGACAATGAACTTTTCAATTAAAAGAATGTACAGATCTTGCAAATCTTTGAACACTCATTTTTTGGGCGAAATGAACGATCTACACAATTTGTTAGAATGTACACTATTTTTAGAGTTTGAAATCCTAAATTTTTTCACAACCAAAATGTTCAAGTCGAGATGATCAATGTAGAGGTTTTCCTATACTTGAATTACAATTTTTAATAAGTTATAAGGTAAGGCTTTACTTATTTTGATAAGACTGCAACCCTATCAAACCATTTTTCTTTTAAGTAATAACGAAAAGTGCACACACGCTTTTGCAGCCATTGAGGTCTTTAAAATGCCAATGTATGTTTGATTGGGCATAAAGGATGCAATAACCATTAGAGGAGTGGATTGACCTTGTGAAGGTCACAATAAGTGGCGAGCAGTAATGGTGATGCATGTCTTAATGATGTGTATGTGAGCAAGCGGCTAAGCTCTCTGCAACATCTCTAGTACAAAGCAAGCTCTTTGCTGCTTCTGTAGTACAAAGCAAAACAATTCCCTATGCTCTCTGTAACATTGTAGGCTCTATGCACTCAAGAAAAAGGAGATACAATAAGCCATCAGGACGATTTGCCATGGCCATGTGCACTGCGGTTATCAAATGCACTTAAAGTTAGAGAGAGATTCTAGATGTGATTGTATAATTTGTATTCATCTAGTATGCTACTGAGAGCATGCAACATATGCTCTATATCCACTTCATTTTTCTATTAGATGAGGTTTCTATAAGGCTTAGGCTTTATGAAAATAAATAAATAAAGCCCCTCCTCGAATCATCATCTGGAAAGTACTTTTGGCGATGGAAATCTTTATAATGGCTCTAAAATCAATTTATAACGCCGACAACAAAATTTAAAACTTAAAAAATGTATAGATCTTGCAAATTTGTGAACACTTATTTTTAAGGTAAAATAGACGGTCTAGATAATTTGTTAGAATATCACTATTTTAAAACTTGAAATCCTATTTTTTTTCACATTAGGGAAATTTAAAAAGTAAAGAGGATAAGGCATGACCAGAAGAATTGTGTCCCAAAACTTAAAGAACGGAACTCCACCTATCTGATGTTCGCATTACCGGACAGAGATGTAACTTGAAGGAAAAAAATATCGGGGAAGGGGACGGGTGTACCGCCAATAATTTGGGACAAACATGATCCCATTTTGTAATTGATCCCCCCAATATGGTTCATACGTAAATTTCTCTAGAACTTACAACCTCCTCTAAAATTAGCAACAACGACATCAAAATTCAAAACTCCAATAAAATAAGGGATGCTATACAATGCGACCATTTATCTTTAACAAAGTATACAATGGGACTATTATATTTGCTACAAAGTGGTCACAATTGATCTTGACCATCAGATGTGAAATTAGACAGTTGTATTTATTCCATTGACCAAGCTCAAACTTCAAAATAAGTTTTTTCGAATTTTGTGATACAGCCAAGCTATCATATTTCACATCAAATGGTTGTAAGTAGTCGTGATCTTATTATATCAAAGAGATATGGTCGTAATGTAAACAATCCCTTCATTAAAATATACAAAGAGACAATTTACTTTTTGTACAAAAGGGTCACAATCATTCTTAAAATTGGGTGGTTGTAAGAGTGCTATTGAAAATACTCAAAATTCAATAAAAAATTCTCGGACTTCGTGACTAACTCAAGCTATCCAATTTGACATCTAATGAGTAAGAGTGATTGTAATCTCTTTGTAATAAAAATAAGGTATTGCATCATTTTTTGATACAATGCGTTCTATTTGTATATTTTTTCATGAAATAAATACTCTTAAAAACATTTTCAAATCCAAACACTCCACAACACTCGTAAAAACCTTTCATTGTGACCAACCACGATGACAACCTTTCAGACTGTGACCAACCATAGATTAGAAAATCTCTTATAAAATCAACAACAACCACCTCGCAATTCAAAATCCCAATAAAATAAACGGGTTAGAAATTTTGGCACAAATTCATGAACCAAAATGGTTGATAATTAAGACTTTTGAATAAGGGCAATTATATTTTGGGAAAAGTTTATATAAGTGTGAGGCTGTGAAAAATCAAATTAGGGCGCACCTCAAAAATTTCATTAGAAGAGGTTGTTTTGATGTGCAAATATCTTCAAATTGATCATCTTGTCCTCAAGATGGCTGGACATTTGAAAAAATGAATTTCAAGTTTTGGAAATTGTACATCTTATAACGCATATTTGGACTATCAATTTTCAAGACTTTCACGTTTTTATAAATCTACTCAATCTATACTATTTTTGAAGCTTTACATTTTATAATTAAAGATACAAATATATTTTAAGGCTATCACAAAGGTTTCCAGTATTAAAACCACATTTCTCCACAATAATTGAAGGTGCGCTTTACTTTGATTGTTTAGAATCTCGGCTCTATACAAACCGCACCCTTATATATTTGTTACAAACTACTCAATTAATAATCAAAGGCATCTTCCCTGTCATGGAAATATAAGTCCCATTAGATAGGAGACGATATTGGGTTTGTGGGGCCTTTAAAGGCCTTAAGAGTGTATAATAAAAACATTTGTTATAGTGGAACATAAACTCAGTGAGAGTTTTGTCCATCGTGGACCATCCTAAGCAAACAATGTTTGCTGATACCGGACTGTGCTTGACGATCTATGCCAGTCAAGTTGGGAAAAACCCAAGGTACCTGGGCATATAGAATAAACCGAGAAGGATTTTGGATTATCCCTTGATGAGGTCAGAGCTTATGCTTGGATGAGTGAGCCGAGCGACTATGTAAAAATTGTGTGTGATGGTGGGCCTATAGAGACGGGGGCCAAAGCCTCAGCCATGATCCATCACACAATATGCATATCGATAGATCGTTGGGGAAAGTCAGAAAGCCACTTTTTAGAGTGAAGCATATGCATGTCCAAGAGATACCCCTATACACCATAGAGCTGTGGTCGCATCATGTCGTGGTGACACTGACTCGTCTTTAAGGGAGGACATGTAATCCACAAACTGGGATTGCGACCCCTTGGCTCATCGGCCAGACTTTGGTGACTCGCTAATGAGCTCCTGTTTGGACTGTAGGTCATGAAAAATACTCGATCGATTAGATAAAGCAAGTGTGGTATGTAGTCCACTATTGAAGGTGTAGTGCCCTATGATTGCTGTTTGAATTTCGAAACCATATGGATCCATTTCCCATCAAATTAATTTAAGAGTGTTTATTTTATGATAGAAATTATTTTAGAAATATTATTTAAATTTTTATGAGCATTTTGATATTTTATTTATAATTATTGGACAAATAAAAATAACGTTATTGATTTTACAATATTATAAAATTCAAACAATGTTTTAAAATTATTTTGTTAATTTTAAAATATTTATAAAATCTCATGGGGGCCCATAGTGCACATGGACCCACCATGTGGCAAGTGGATGGGGCCTACACATGCCACATATGGGTGGCACGCCCCACCCCTTGCATGCCCCTTTTGTTACATTGTGATCAAGTTATTTATATTTGGAAAGTTGATCTTGTTGCATGTGGTCAAATATTATATGGTATATTTTGACCATATCTTATCTAATTGAGATAGCAAATATTTACTTGGTATCTTTTGAAATATTCTTATGGAATATATGAAATGAATTATGCAATTTCATGGAATGCATGATATTTTAATAGATTTAATTTATTTAAATATATTGATGGGAAATACTTTAAAGAAAGTGAGATAATGGTTCATGCACGTTCCATAATGTTGATGACTCATTTATGGAATGGATGGCTCAGATCTCTCACCCCACAAGTCACCCTGATCAATGATCCATATTCAATCTCAACAAAAGAGGCAAACTGTGAGAAATCCTAATAAATCCTAAACCTAATTTTGCATTATAAATAGGAGTGTACCCCGCTACTATTCT
>NW_006499905.1:1853227-1884317 GCF_000471905.2 Amborella trichopoda | reverse complement strand
ACTGTTGTTGTGCTAGCTTTCTTTATTTACTTTGTAAGACCTCGCCACTGTAAATTTGTCCCATCAATAGATGTATATATGTTTTGTCCGTCACATCTCAGGAATAACAGTACTGTAAATTCTTGGGGTGTGACAGTTAGACTGTTGATTACGCAGTATCGGATGTTGGTGACTCGATGTGGGGTGTAATAAGCCCGATTGAGGTAATCTCCGACATCTTTTTTTATTTCATGCAAATTTATCTTTATATTCTCAAGCATAGTGTTTAATTGTGTAAATGGCATAAAGTCGTTGAGTTTTTATTTTATTGTTATGTTGGTTTTATTTTGAGTTATTTATTGATTGTAATAAGACCATTTGTAAGTGTTCTTTTTGCCAAAAACAAAGGAGTGATTAAAAAAAAATAAAAATTATATTCCCGGAAAAATGTCATATAGGTCTTTCTTTCATTGGTATCAGAGCTAGTTTTACTGATTGCTATTAGGAGTCCTTTCTTATATTTGCTTAATAATAGAAAGATATGGTTGCACGTACCGTCATATCAAAGATCCTAGAAACCGAAAGGTTTGATGGGAGCAACTATGCTTCCTGGAAAAGAAAGATCAGATATATGCTATATGAAGAAAACTTGCATGAGGTACTCTATGACGACTGACCTCGTCGACTCATCTCAAGAAATTAAAGATGAGTTTACCAGTTGGAAGAGGAGGAGCCTGAAATGCAAACACATTCTTTTATGTGTCATGACTGACTTGTATGCTTTTGAGTTCGAGTCAATCTAAAGCAAGCACTTTATGCTCTTGATATGAGAAAATGTTTGGTTTCGGTTCCTAAGATGTACATGGTTGGATTAATAACCACTTTCATTGGGGAGAAAGTGGTAGTCTAGAAGGGGAAAAATGTTATCATGACTGGACGACTTGTAGACAGGCCATTTACCATTGAAATAAAATAGAATGTTGCTTATATCTCGTCCCTTAATGAATTAGATGCTACCCTAAGGCACATGAGGTTAGGACACATTAATATCAAACGAAGTGAAAGATTAAAAAATGACGGGATCCTTTAAAGTTATAAGGGAGATTTATCGAAAGCGTGGGAGTCTTGTGTGCAAGGAAAATTAATAAGAAAAAATACCACTAGGGCAAAAAGAGCTGCTATATGGACCTATGAATGTAACCACAAAAAGTGGAAAAAGATATTTCATGACTTTTATAGATGACCACTCGCGATATGGCCATGTGTACCTTATTCATACAAAATCATAAGCCTTAAAAAAATTCAAAGAATATAAGGCCGAGGTAGAGAATCAAATCAACCTGAAAATCAAATTCCTTAGTACCGATAGAGGGGGGGAAATATTCAATTGACATTTTCACTCTACGTTGAAAATGGAATTATCCATCCATACACTATGCCTTATATTCCCCAACAAAATAGTGTAGCAGAGAGACGAAATATGACCTTAGTTGAAATGGTAAGGAGTATGATGGGGCATGCAAATTTCTCCTTAGACTTTTAGGGAGAAGCCGTGTTGACGACATACTATATCCTTAATCGGACTCCCACAAAAGGTGTCACACTTACTCCTCACGAAATTTTCACAGGTCGTACTCCCTCCCTTGATCACTTAAGAGTTTGGGGTTGCTCAGCCTATAACCTTATCCCACATCAAAATAAAACCAAATTGCAACCTAAGGCTGTCAAATCCATTTTCATTGGTTATCCAGATCATGGTAAGGGGTATCGATTCTATAACCTTGAAACATAACCGCGATGCTCACTTCTTTGAGGAATAATTCCTTGAAGCAAGGTTGAGTAGAAAACAAGCTTCTCTGAGGAGGCGAAAAATAAGGATGTAGTTTGAGAACCTGAACCTGAATCTTCGAAACAATCCCAACCTGAACCTTAGCCCCCTAAAGAAAGTGAACATTTACCCGATCCAAGACGAAATAACCGAATCAGTAGATCACCTCTATTCTTAGAACATTTTGTTTACCTTGGGGAACATTTTGATAGAGTTCGGGAAGATCTAGATTCCGAGCTTAAAACCTACCCTGAAGCCTTGTCATGTCTTGAAAGGAAATACTGGATAGAAACCATGAAAGATGAGTATGTTTCCATTAATCAAAACCATGTGTGGGAATTAGTACATCTACCTCAAAAGCGTAAGGCCATTGGTTGTAGATGGATTTTAAAGAAAAAGTTGTACGTAGAAGGGAAAATAGAAAAATATAAAGCTCGGTTGGTTGCAAAGGATTTCACTCAAAAGGAACGTATAGAATATGATGAACCTTTTTCCCCTGTTGCCAAATTCATATCTATAAGAATCCTTATAGCTATAGCAGCCTATTTTGACTTTGAGATTTATCAGATGGATGTCAAAACGACATTCCTAAATGAGGACTTAGAAGAAGAAATTTACATGACTCTACCCTAAGGATTTGAAGAAAAAGGAAAAGAGAACCTAGTATGCAAACTTAATAAATCCCTTCATGGTCTGAAACAAGCATCTCAATAGTGGTACATAGACCCATGCTCTTGTAGGGTTCTCCAAAAATATAATGAGGATTATTGCATATATCAAAATGTCAGTGAGAGTGATGTGGTCTTTATATCGTTATATATGGATGATATGTTAATTATTAGTAGCTCAATTACCTTAAGTAGTAGAGACGAAAGATTTCCTTGCACAACACTTTGATATGAAGGATATTGGAGAAGCTTTATATGTGTTGGGTATCAAGATAATAAAAAACATAAGAGAGAATACTATCCAACTTTTCTAGGTAACCTACTGTAAAAGTTTGATATGAGAATGTGTACGCCCATGTCTACTCCAATTGACAAATAGACAAAGTTAAGCAATAAAATGTGTTCTAACAATGATGTTGACAAAAGGGCCATGGAGAGATTGTCTTACATAAGTGTTGTTGGGTCCCTTATGTACGCCATGACGGGAACAAGGTCTGACTTGTCCTTCGTCATGAGCCTGGTTAGTTGTTTTCAAAGCAATCTTGGAGATGAGCATTGAAAAACAGTGAAGAGAATTATCATATATTTAAAAGGGATCATGAATTATGCGCTCACATATAAAAGGAGAACTAAAATAGCAATAGAGGGCATTTGAATGCAAACTATCCCGCAAATCCAGATGATGCGGAGTCTACATCTGGGTATGTGTTTATACTTGGAAGGGGTGCAGTTTCTTGGAAGTCAAAGAAACAAGATATAGTGGCATTATCTACCATAGAAGCCGAGTATATGGCATGCTGTCAGCAGCCAAGGAGGCCGTATGGATTGAGAACTTTTTTAATCGGTTTAACTTTCCTCCTGTATGTTGTGAGGCAGTGCAGATTTTCTACGACAACACGGCAGCAATTTGTGTTTCTAAGGAGCTTCGGTTTCACAAGAATTTCAAGCATATCAAGCCATATTTCTATTACCTGGAAAATGATGTGAGATTGAAAGAGATCGAGATCAGCTACATACCCACAGATTTGATGATTGCAAACCCACTGACTAAGGGAGTTGCCCCTGATGTCTTTGTAAAACATGTGAGGGAGATGAGGATGAGAGAAAGTGAGGAAGATAGAATGTAAGGCCTTCAAAGGCCAAGTTGGAGATGTTAGGTTTATGTGGCCTTTAAAGACCTTATGAGTATGTAATAAAAACATTTGTTATGGTAGAACATAAACTTAGTGGGAGTGTGGTCCCTCGTGGACCATACTAAGCAAACAATATTTGCTGATACTGGACTGTGCTTGACGATCTAAGCCAGTCAGTTTGGAAAAAATCGAACGTACCTGGGCATATAGAATAAACCGAGAAGGGTTTTAAGATATCTCTTGATGAGGTTGGAGCTTATGCCTAGATGAGTGAGCCGAGGGATTGTGTGAACCTTGTGTGTGATGGTGGGCCTACAGAGACGGGGGTCAAAACCTCATCCATATTCCATCACATAGTATGCATATCGATAGATCGTGCGGAAAAGCTAGAAAGTTACCTTTTAGACTGAAGCGTATGCATGTGCGAGAGATACCCTAATGCACCATAGAGCTGTGGTCGCATCAGGTCATGGTGACATTGACTCGTCTCTAGGGGAGGACCTGTAATCTACAAACTGCGATTGCGACCCCTTGGCTCATCGATCAGACTTTGGTGACCCGCTAATGAGCCCCAGCTTGGACTGTGGGTCATGAAAAACACTGGGTCGGTTGGATAAAGCAAGTGTGGTATGTAGTCTACAATTGAAGGTGAAGTGCCCCATGATTGCAGATTGAATTTTTAAACCATATGGATCCATTTCCTATAAAATTAATTTAATAGTGTTTGTTTTATGATAGAAATTATTTTAGAAATATTATTTAAATTTTTATGAGCATTTTGATATTTTATTTATAATAATTGAACTTATAAAAATAAAGTTATTGATTTTACAATGTTATAAAATTCAAACAATGTTTTAAAATTATTTTGTTAATTTTAAAATATTTATAAAATCTCATGGGGGCCCGTAGTGCACATGGACCCACCATGTGGCAAGTGGATGGGGCCCACACGTGCCACATATGGGTGGCACGCCCCACCCCTTTCATGCCCTTTTTGTTACATTGTGATCAAGTTATTTATATTTGGAAAGTTGATCTTATTGCATGTGGTCAAATATTATATGGTATATTTTGACCATATCTTATCTAATTGAGATAGCAAATATTTACTTGGTATCTTTTGAAATATTCTTTTGGAATATATGAAATAGATTATGCAATTTTATGGAATGCATGATATTTTAATAGATTTAATTTATTTAAATATATTGATGGGAAATACTTTAAGGAAATGGGGATAATGGTTCAAGCACGTTCCATAATGTTGATGACCCATCTATTAAATGGATAGCTCAGATCTCTCACCCCACTAGTCACCCTAATCAATGATCCATATTCAATCTCAACAAAAGATGCAAACTGTGAGAAATCCTAATAAACCCTAAACCTAATTTTACACTATAAATAGGGGTGTACCCCGCTCTTATTCTCTACACCTTTCTCTCTCTCCCACAACTTTTTTTCTCTCCCTCTCCTAAAACCCTAAGGGGCACGCCTCAAACCTTTGGCCTCCCATTCTCTCTCATGACCTAAATCCGCCATTCTTTCAATTTCTTCACAAATATTAGCTATTTTTTGTTCGAATAAGAGGGGTTTTGAAGGAAATTGTTTTCTATAGATGATTGTAGTTATTGCTTTTGTGATTCAGTAATATTAGAGGTTGGCTATTTTTGTTCGAATAAGAGGGGTTTTGAAGGAAATTGTTTTCTATAGATGATTGTAGTTATTGCTTTTGTGATTTAGCAAATATTAGAGGTTGATTTTTGAAGAAATTAGAGGTTTCATGAAGAACAGTTGACGGAAAAAGAAAATCTGCCAATCTCGAGATCTCAATCGATATGGGCCGAATTTTTTTGAAAATAGATGGTTTTTGTTGAAAATCGTGATCTTGATATGCTATTGTAGCCTTTTTGTTTGATTTGGTCAATTTTGTAAGAAATCAGAGGGGTTTTGTGAAGAACAGTTGACGGAAAAATAAAATCCCCCAATCTTCAGATCTTAATCGATATGGACCGAAGTTTTGTTGAAAACAAAAGGGTTTTGCTCGTAATCCTAATCTTCATAAGCTATTGCAAGATTTTTGTGAGATTAAGCAACATTAGTTGCTCGAATTCGCAAGAAATCAAAGGTTGCTCGAATTTTTAGGCATGCATATGTATTTTTTAATTTTACTTTCAATTTTATTTTCAATTTTATTAATGCACTAAAATCATTTTGATTGATACATAATGAAGTATGTCATGAATGTGTAATTATCATGCATTTTGAATGAGGCGAAAATTAAAAACTTGTATTTTTTAAAATTTGATTGATACAAAATTAAAAACTTGTATTTTTTAATTTTATCGTCAAGATGTAGTGGCATTACGAATGACTATATCATTGTAAATAACTTTTTTTATTGATACTATACCACTGTAAATATTTTTTTTTTCTTGATTATAGGTTTGGCTGATACATAGTATTTTTATCTCTAATGTTGCATAAATCTAATAGCTTCAAAATTTTAGGTAGGCATATATATTTTTTAATTTTATTATCAATTTTATTAATGCACTAGAATGTATGTTCTTGAATCTAGATATATAATTCATTTTTTATTGATATATAATTAAGTATGTCACGAATGTATAATTATCATGTAGTAAAGACTTGTATTTTTTAATTTTATTGTAAAAAATAAGATATGTGGCGAGTCTACATGTAGTGTCATTATAAATGACTATATTATTGTAAATAATGGTTAACAATAGTTCGTACTGGAAAAGAATATCTCAATATTCGCATATTGATGCAAAAAAAAAAAATCTTAATGGAGTACCCCTATTTTTTATTGGATTCCTAAAAAACAACATTTATAATAAACTTTAATAAGTTTGTTGGATTTTTTTAAAGTTGAATCCGACTAATTCGGTCAATTCTCAATCCAAATCACCTATACACCAATCCGGATGGATTTTTGGGTGGATGATGCAGGGCACCGATCCATCCAAAAAACCACTGGGCGAAAAGTAATGGAGCTCCAAGGACCTTGAGGCATTACTCTCTCAACTCCACATAACAATTGATATGAACCCTAGGAAAGCCACATAATCCATAACATTGCTATTTACAAGTGGAATGGTCACTCATCATATCCTCAATCTACAATATTTGCGTTTTATGGAATGGTCATTATCAGTGTTCAAAAGAATCCATTCGGCCAAGGTACTTGGGCTTTGGCCAAGGCGATTTATTTGGGTGAGCTCAAATAACTCACTAGAGTCCATATCATTTTTCTTTTTTAAAAAAAATCAAGAGAAAAAAATTGAATATATAATATAATCGCCAGAGTTCTAGAAAAAAACTGCAATATTTAACACTATTTTTCTTAATGGATACTATTTTTGGAGCTCTTTTTTTTATAACTCTCTTAAAAAAAAATCTGATGTCTCTCATGAGTGGTCTTGAATCGCTTATGGGGCTACATTTTTTTTTTGAGATACTTTTATCTTAACTATTTAAAAAAAAATTCTTCCATCTCATGAATTCTAAAAAAAATGAGTGCTCTTTTTTTCTTAATGGCTACTTTTTTTTGGAGCGTTTTTTTTTAAACTCTCTTGAAAAAAAAATCTTATATGCCGTGAGTCTATAAGAGGTCTTGAGCTCGATTATTGAGGACTACATTTTTTTTGGAATCTTCTTTTATCGTAACTCTTTTTTTTTAAAAAAAAAAAATTACATCTTATGAATTCTAATAAAAACAACCCCTCCTTTTTTTTCTTTCTTAATTTCTACTTGTTTTTTTAGAGTTTTTTTTTTTTTTTTGATCTCCTTTTATCTTAACTCTTTAAAAAAAAAAAAAAAATTCTTACGTCTCGTGAATTGTAAAAAAAACAACCCCTCTATTTTTCTTAATTTCTAATGCTTTTTGGAGCTCCTTTTTTTTATAACTCTCTTAAATAAAAAAAAATCTTACATCTAGTGAGGTCTAAAAACCCCCAAGTGATGGTTCACACTCTAAAAAAGTAACAATTAATTTTGTAATTAATTAATGAATTAAATATAATTAATTTAATAATTTCTTTTAGGGAGGTGATGTTTGAGTCGATTAATGCCAATTGTCATCTTCCTTCCACAAAAATTACATTGACCAATCATTATCTAGGTTCTCTCTATACTATCAAAATCAATTCTCCTTCGTTTTCTCTTAGACCTATTAATGTAAAGGCATAAAATTATTTCAAGAAAAATATATATTGAAATATATACCTTTTAGTTGCTTTCAAAACAAACTCTATGTTACTTAGAGTTAGAAATTTAGGTTTGTATTAATTTGGGTTATTAATACAAAATTGACTAAAAATTACTCTACAAAATGTAATTTGATTAATAATATAAAAAACTATAAAAAACTCTTAAGGTAATTTTTTTTCAATTTCTATTTTCTGTGTTTTTCAAAAAACTAAAAAAAACTAAAAAATTTCACATTTGGACAATTAGAAAATGGTTGGCCAAATCAAAAAAGAAAAGTTCATCCAAATAAGAAAATTTTGATAACAAATTTAGTGGCATATGGATAGTTCATTGAGATTACCTTTGGGCTGCACTAAAATTAGAGTAATGTGAATCACTAGAGTACTTTCAAAGTTAATTTGAATAGCTTCAAAACAAACCAAGAATAAAAAATAATTATTGAGTAATTAGATGGAAACAACAGGTTTAGCGGAAGTTTTACAGTTCATCGATATTACCTTTATAATGCACTAAATCAATCGATATGGAAGAAAAAAAAATGCAAACCAGTAGAGGGGTTTTCAAGTTTATTTTAATAGCTTAAACGCCAACTAATAATCAGATAAAAATTACTGAGAAATTAGAGATAAATAATATATTTTGCTATTTTTTTACAATTCATCTATATCACCTCTTTGATGCATGAAATCAGTTGATATTGGAGTAAACAAACCATGAATTTGTAGAGGGGCTTTTGAAGCTAATTTCAATAGCTTAAAAACAAACTAATAATCATTTGATTTGGTGTATAAATTAGAGAGAACAAAGATGTTCGGTAGAAATATATTTGTTCGCTCAAAGAACCCTAATAACACATAGATAAGGTGATGAAACTTGATCAATTTGTGAGTCAGGACATGGATGTTGTAGATGATTCCAATAGATTCAAAATAAGCCAACAATCAATCTATTTGGTGGTGAAATAAGAGAGAACAAAGATGCTTGGTGGATTTTCTTTTTAATGCTCAAAGAAATCTAAAAAAATACAAATTAAGTAATCAAATCTTGTTCGATTTGGGTTTTTAGGAACTCAAATCATATGATAAAAATTAGATTGCGGTTAAAACACATAAATGTTCTTCATCAATAAACTTTCCATATATGGGTTGCTTGAAGTTTATTTATTTTTATATCCAAGTCTATCTTCGAAAAAGCTGTACTAGATCGAGTTTTACCGATATGGACTCGTTATTACAAAAATTCCTCCAAGTACTCTTCTTGAGTAACATTAGTTCAACAATTGACTCGAGCTAACATGCCTCGACAATAGGGTGAGACCGAATTGAATCGGCCGAGTCTAAGAATAGTAGTTAGTAATATATTGAAATACCAAATAATTATTAAAAAAAAAAAAAAAGCTTAAAAATTAGTAATGGAAAAGCTGAACTAGATAGCGTGTAATATACCTCCCATAGACAATGGATATTGAGTATGGCATGTAATATACCTCCCATACTCTTGATGGGTGCATAAACAATGGATGCATAGACAATGGATAGTGAGTATGGCTCAAATTACCATCAATCTTCAAGAGAGATAAAGGGCGCAAGGGATCAAAAAGAAACTACAATATTCCATCATTACAAGGTTGTAGTTTACAACGACTTAGTGCTTGGCAATGGGTAGGGTCCCGTTACAACCAATTAGGGCTCGTACCCGTACCTGAACGTCACTATTGGACTCAAGACCCGGACCTAGACCTACGTGTTGACCCAACCTGAAACTCAGCGCGACAATAAAAAATCGTAAAAAAGAAAAAAAAGAAAAAAAAAAGAGAAAGTTTTATGATAAAAAAAATAAATAAAAAATATTCATTCACTTTCACTTTCATCGCCATCCCTACCATCAATCACTCCAAAAAAACTCAACTAAAACCAGTAAAACCAGTATCCATGTGTCCTCTGTTGTTGATGCAGAAATGTCAAAAAAGACAAGGGTCCTCTTCCAGTCCTCGCAGCGTTGATGAGAATATGTCAAAAGAGAACTGCAAATATGAACTATAAAGACTTAAATGGCCAAGGCCAAGATGAGAATATGTCAAAAGACAACTGCAAATATGGACTATAATACTTGAATGGCCAAGATTTAAAGGAAAGGATGGGTATAAGAAATCGTGCATAGAGGAGAAAAAATAAAAAGAAAAGAAGAAGTTTAAGAAATCGTGGATAGAGGAGAGAGAAGATATAAAAAAGGGATTTTATACCATGAAACCGTTCATTTTTATTATAAAGATGTCAAAATTATTTGTAGTCATTAGATGTTAAATTATAGGGCTTGAGTTGTAATACAAAGTTCAAGATTTTGTTTTTTTTTTGAACTTCGAATCTAGTCTTATAGTCTGATTTGAAATCTACTACCAATAGTGTTTATGATTTGAAATCTACTACCAATAGTGTTTATGACCTCCTGTAGCAAGATTAAATTATCTCTTGGTATACTTTTCCTTTAAAAAATGATAGATATAGGAGAGGACATGACCTCTTGTAGCAAGATTAAATTATCTCTTGGTATACTTTTCCTTTAAAAAATGATAGATATAGTAGAGGAGCAAAGCTAATTCAAAGTCATATAAAATGAATTGAAAATCACTACTATATAAAAGCGATATATTTGTCTGGTCTTGCGAAAGGGATTTTATATTGGAATTGTATACGATGAGGCCATTTACCATTGGTACAGAGAGGTCATGATTATTTATAACCATCCGATATGAAATTTGATAGCTTGGGCGTGTCATATAGTTTGAGAAAATTTTTTTTGAACTTTGAGCTCGGTCAATGAAATAAATGCAGCTACCCAATTTCACATCCAATGATCAAGATTAACTGTGACCACCTTGTATCAAAAGTAAATGGTCTCATTATATATTTTCCCTATTATATTTGTTTATTGTCTTGCAAGAAGGCAATTCCAAACCTTAATAAAAGCATGGGGATGAAAATAACTCGGAGATAATTTTGATGAAAATAACTCGGAGATAATTTATGGAAAAAAAAAACATATACCCGATGTTTTAGATCATTTTAGCACTCTTAAAAAATTAGTTGCTTTTGTTTGTTGAAGATAATTTCAAATAAAAGATAACTAAAAAATCATTTTTAATACTTTCGAAAACTTTACCTTTTCTTTTGGATCTCCTCCAATATCTCAAATTGCTTTACTCTCCCATCCATTTTTCTATACATTTCTTCTACCATGAATTCTTTAATTTGTATATCCATTTTTCGTACAATGAATTCCTAATACATGCAGTTATGGATTTTATAATCCATTTGTTTAAAATGTATTCATACAAGGTGCAATCATAGGGTTTAAATGGGTGTGCACGGCATGAATGTTTTTAACAAAGAAGCATTTAATCAAAATCACGTCAAAATTGTGTATAGTCATGAAAAAAAAGCATGACTACCAATCATTCTAGAGAGATGTTGGATTGGGTAGATGGACGGTCGAGTTTAAGATCAAATACTAGATCAATGGCCAAGATTGTTTGTCAGCAAGTGGCCATCATCATTCACTAAATTGTCGGAAATCAAACTTGTAACACCGTTGGAAATCTCATGAGGGCTGGAGTTACAGAAACACGTGAGACCAGTAAACCAGATCAAAACACAGGAAACTAGTAAACCAGGTCAAAAGTAACCAGCATCTGCTCTTGATTAAGTGGCTAGAGCAAAATGATGGTTGTCTTCTTGATTATTTTGGGTTAGTAAAATGGAAGGTACTTGTTTTTATTGTAAACACTCTTCGGTTTTCTTATCAGTACTGGCGTTCTATTTTCCCATCACTTAGTTCAGTATTCAGTTCATTTAGCTCGAGCTACTTAGGTAGGCTAAATTTTCAAAATGTCTTTAGCTAATTCAAACACAAACAAGGTCAATTGGATAATTCTTGACTTTTATTTTTTCTAGGTGGACGGACATGAGTGAAATGAAGCTTAAAAATTAAGAAAAATTATAGATATTCCAATTTGTACTTTTTGGGCATCCCTCCCTCCCACAATAAATATTTTTGATATCACACTATTAACAATCAATATTTTTTTTACGTCTACCCCCCCAAGCAAAAAAACTAACTTTTTAGACCAAAATGACCCCCCATTTTAACCCTATGTTTCAAAAAATATGACACCCAACATGTGCAGGTCTTGCACAAGACTAGCTTTTGACAAAAAGTGTCAGACAGGCTTCTGACAAAAGGTGCTGAACCGACTTCTATACTCACGTTGTATCGGAACGGCTTAGAGAGGGTGGGAAATGTGGGTTAAAATGGCGGTGTTTTGGTAAAAAAAATTCAACTTTTTTGCTTGAGGCTATAGATCTTTAAATAATTGGAGTTAATAATGTGGTATAAAAAATATTGGCATATATATAAAAGGTGTGATTTATATAAGGTTGCAACCTTAAACAATCTAATTAAGGCGCACCTCCAAATTTTATCATAATATGTAATGTTAGTGTAAAAAAGTATTAGGATTATCTTAAAATCTATTTTCATATATAATTATAAAATTCTAAACTCTAAAGATGGTTAAAATCAGGTAGATCTATAAGCATATGAAAATCTTGAAAATGGACAGTCTAGACAATGTTGTGCAAGATGCACTATTTTTGGGACTCAAAATCTTTTTCGTTTTTCATTTTTTTCATAGTCATACATCTCAATATCAAGATAATCAATTAGAGGGTTTTTGAGATGCATATGTAATTCTACATTTTAAGTTTCCAACCGTATATAAACTTTTTACATATATAAACGGTGTGGTTTCTATAAGGTTGCAATCTTAAACAATCCAATTAAGGTGCACCTCTAAAATTTATCATAACATGTCATTTTGGTGTTAAAAATTCTTATGATTATTTGAAAATATATTTTCATATCTCATTATAAAATTGTAAACTCTAAAAATAATTAAAATAAAGTTGATCTATAAGCATATGAAAATCTTGAAAATGAACTGTCTAGATAATGTGTTGCAATATGCATTATTTATGAGACTCAAAATCCCTTTTTTTTCTTCATATTCATACATCTTGATGTCGAGATGATAAATGAGTGGGTTTTTCAACATTAAAACAATTTTTGAAGTGCATATGTGATTTTACATTTTATGGTTGCAGCCTTATATAAATTTTCCTAAAATTAACTATTTAAAATGAAAGTCTTTTTTTTTGGGTAATTCAGTGGGGATGACGAGCCCCTACGCGTTTTTTAAAACGTTAGTAGTTTTTGAAGGTGTTAGATGAGAATGGAAGCTAAGACCTTAGCTGTGGCACAATTATTATAAAAAAATATAGTCGTTAGTGGTTTTTTAAGGTGTTAAGTGGTGTTAGGTGATAATAGGAGCCTAGATTTTAGCTAGGGCACAATTAGTGCTGTCACTACGACCCCAACCCCATTCTCAAAAAGTAGTAGGGTCATTAATGGCTTTTGAAAGCGTTAGGTGAGAATAAAAGCCAGAATAGAAGCTTAGACTTTAGCTGGGGCACAACTAATGCTACCACCACGACCCCAATCCCATTTTTAAAAAACCCCAATCCCATTCTCAAAAAGTGGTAGGGTCATTAGTGGCTTTTGAAAGCGTTAGGTAAGAATATAAGCCATAATAGAAGCTTAAACCTTAGCTGAGGCAAAAGTAATGCTACCACCACAACCCCAACCCTATTTTAAGTGGTTAGTGGTTTTTGAAGGCGATAGATAAGAATGGAAGCCTGGACCTTAGCTAGGGCACAAGTAGTGTTACCACTACGACTCCAACCCCATTCTAAAAAAGTGGTAAAGTCATTAGTGGCTTTTGAAAGTGTTAGGTGAGAATGGACGCTTAAACCATAGCTGGGGTACAAGTAGTGCTACCACCACAACCCTTGCCCCATTCTTAAAAAAGGGTGGTCAGTAGTTTTCTAATGCGTTAGGTGAGAATGGAAGCATAGACCCTAGCTGGGGTACAAATAGTGCTACCACCAATACCCAACCACATTCTAAAAAAGTGGCAAGTCAATGGGGATTTGCACCCGTACCCTTTAGTGAGAATGAAGTCAAAGACTTCACCATAGGGCTTGGCGATACTATCACCAAGGCCCCATATCATTATCGTATTTAAATCTAAAGTCGACTTATATAAACTGCACCCTCCATATTTCCCATTTTCTCTTTCCTTTTTTTCTAAGGAAAAAAGTTATACAAGGTTGACGCTTTAAAATATAGAAATAAGGTGCACTTTTACAATCAAGCAAAAAATGTTGTTATGACGTTGTAAATAATGTATAGATATGGAGACGAAATGAGATTTCAAGTCGTAAAAAATATAGCTTAAAAAGTATCATTTGGACCTTTTATTTTCAAGATTTTTATGTATTTATATATTTGTTTGATCTAAACTATTATTGGAGTTAAATTTTTTTATAATTATAAATAAAAATAAATTTTCATACCATTCGGAGAATTTTCGACATTAAAATTGCACCTCATGGCAAAGTCTGGAGCTGCACTTTAATTTGATCGTTTAAGGTTCAATGTTATGCAAACCACATCATTTTTTTCTAATGTAAGGCATTCTTTATATTCTATACCATCTAGCCATTTGAGAAAACGAACTTAGAGCCAGAGAGACGGGGTTGGGAGTTGCAGGTCGGTGTACTGGCGGACCAGGAGTTACAGGGCAGAAGGACCTGATGTCGCCTCAATGCCTCAAAGCGGGCCCTAACTGTCTTGACCTGACCCAAACCCGGCCTTGTTCGACCTGACCCATGACCAGGCCTCAAACCAATGTAATCATATTGCCTTCTCTTTCCCTAAAACAATCAAATTATACGGCTTGAGGCCCTATATTGAAAGGTATCACTTCTCCACTAAAATAACCAGAGAAAATTACGTGGTATATTTATTTTGTGGGGGTCAAGGCTCTAAACAATTAAAGTAGGGCGGACTTTCAAATAGTATCAACAGGTTTCAATACTAGAAACCATTGTGAAAGCTTTAAAATATATTTAATTATAAAATGCAAAGCTCCGACTTATAACTGGATGATTGTTTTTTTAAAAAAAATAGTTTTGAGCTCTTGAAGATGTCGATTATTCCTTCCAAAAATTGGATGGTTCCAATATAATCATCGGATAGGATTTCTTTTTGGGTGTACAAGGCAATAGAACATGCGGCATTAATGAGAAGACATATGGTGACTTATAACTTCACCAATAGTATATCTCTTGATAGAGCAGAATGACGAACCAAAATTCATGTAGTTAACCTTAAATAATTGTAAAAAAAAAACTTGATAATTGATGATAGTGAGGTTAGTTTCGGGGGCTCTAGGGACCGCTATCTCCAAAATATGGGACTAGAAGTATTGCCGGAAGGATTAGATAGATAGTGAACTCCCGCGGGAGTAGAAAAGAAGAAAATGACGATCCAAATAAGTAGGAATAAAAATCCACGGCCTGCCGGCCGATCCCAAACAAAGCCGAATCATTCCCGATCCAAATGCTCCACCGACCCCTCTCTTCTCTGAGACCATCCTGGTTCAAAACAATCCTTTCTCTGCCCCTCCACCCTTTCTCTCTCAACTCTTCTCTCTCTTCCATGGCAACTCCACGGTCCCAACCTCCCTCTACCGCAGCACCCCTCTCTCCCATCGAACCCGGCCGCACCCGCATCGGGTGGATCGGAACGGGCATCATGGGTGCCTCCATGTGCACCCGCATCCTCGCGGCGGGCTTCTCTGTCACGGTCTTCAACCGCACAGCCGCAAAGGCCCAACCCCTCGTCGCCCTCGGTGCGAATTACGGTCAGTCCCCTGCTGACGTTGCCGCCGCATCCGATGTCCTCTTCACCATGCTCGCCCTCCCCTCTGACGTGCGCTCCGCACTCCTTGACACTGCCCTCCCGAACCTCCCTCAAAATTCGGTCTCGGTAGACATGACCACCAGCGAACCAGCCCTCGCCTTGGAAATTGCCTCATTCGCGGCCGCCCGTGGCTGCGTCGCCCTCGACTGCCCCGTGTCTGGCGGCGACACCGGCGCACGCAATGGCACGCTTGCGATCTTTGCTGGTGGAGATGAGACCCAAATCCACCGGCTCGGCCCTCTCTTCAAGTGTCTGGGGACCGTACACTACATGGGTGGCCCGGGATTAGGGCAGCAAGCAAAGCTAGGCAATCAGGTCGCAATTGCTTCAACGATGGTTGGGATGGTCGAGAGCTTGATTTATGCTCACAAAGCGGGGCTCCATTTGGGCACATTCGTGCGTGCAATCGCCGGGGGAGCTGCTGGTTCTCGATCACTCGAATTGCATGGTTCGAGGGTTTTGAGGAGAGATATGGAGCCGGGGTTTATAGTCGAGCATTTTGTCAAGGATTTGGGGATCGCTCTGCGGGAGTGCGAGAGGATGGCGGTGTCGCTGCCGGGGCTAGCGTTGGCACAGCAGCTGTATGTGTCGCTGAAGGCCAACGGCGAGGGAAGGTTGGGGACGCAGGCGCTCGTCCTCGCACTCGAGAGGGTCAACAACACGCGATTGTCGGGGCCATGACGGACTGTAACTCTCTCTCACATGTCATCATTAAAGCTTACTGGTCTATCTCTCTCAAGTAATGACATGGCACCTCTCTCTGGGAATCAGATGGGTATGGGAATTCTCTTTGTTTTCTTCTCACCAGATAATTAGGATATGGGAAATTGTGGAAAAATAAGATGGTGGAGATTGGAGAGATGATCCATTTTCTGGATTAAGTTTTTTGAACTTATAATTAGTATACCAAGTGTTTGAAACTTTGTCAATAATGATTTCTATGCCTGTTATATCAAGTTTTGTAGCTGCTATCAAATTAGTACCCTGACTTATTTTTGAAAGTAATGCTAATTAAAAAAAGAAATGAGTTTTTGAAAGTAATGCTAATTAAAAATAAAAATATATGAGTGCTCTGTGAAGTGGGTTATTATGCAAGTTTGGTGTCCAAACTCCAAACTTCAAACTCCTCTATTTTATGATCTTTTTATATTAGGGATCGTCTGCAAAGACTATTTACCGTTGGGTGCGGTTTCTATAAGGTTGAAACCTTAAACAATCCAATTAAGGCGCATCTCATAATTTTAACATGTAATTTTGTTGTATAAAATTCTTAGAAATATCTTAAAATCTATTTTCATATCTAATTAGAAAATTTTAAATTTACGAAAGGGTTAAAATCAAGTAGATCTATAAATATATGAAAATCTGGAAAATGGACGGTCTAGATAATGTGTTGCAATATGCATTATTTTTGAGACATTTTTTTTTTTTTTTTCATATTCATACATCTGGATATCGAGATGATCGATTAGAGGGTTTTTCAACATTAAAACAATATTTTCGATAGATTTTCGAGGTGCATGATTCTACATTTTAAGGTTGCAACCTTATATAAACTTTTCTTTTTACGTTTTGCATCAAGACGTCACAACTATTCCTACTTATTAGATCAAATTGGGTGGCTTGGGGTGAGTCTTATAGTTCGGATTTTTTTTTTGGAACTATGTGTCTAATCAATGACACTCTTACAACCAACCATTTTGAAATCTAAAGTACAAGAATGATTGTCATTGGCTTTTGCGGGCATTGTGCATATTTCGCATAATATCTACATCTTTATTGATATAGTAGCAACTGCTTGATTACGCATCTAATGGTTAAACGTGATTGTGATCTTTTTATACTAAAGATAAATGGTCTTGCTGTATACTTTCTTTTTATGTAAATCGATATCGGTAGAATATAAGAAGATCCATCTTCCTTGAAAACCTACACCAACCGTACTACACAGCAAAGGAGAAAGTGGCCCTCGTCTTTCTCAAAGTTGAAGTCAATTAAAGTTTGTAAATTTCATGACATTGCAAGTCATCCTCGATAAATTGGAGTGACTTGTTTTACACATCAAATGAGTGCCAACACAAGGGCAGAGTGATCTTCTTCCTTCCAAATTAAATTTGATCAATGGATATTTGATGGTATGCTGTACATATATTTATAAAACACACATTGCAAAGAACAAACCAAAATTTGGAAACTACACAAAATCAAACCCAATTTTGAGAAAAATAAATTGAAAAGCCTAGGTTTGCACGCGAGTGTTTCGCACCCATACCATGGACAGATATGTTAACATCTTGTGGAATACTTAGTAAAAAAAATTCCGACCACAAAAATGGCATTTTAGATATGTTTGTACCAATAGCAAGGGATCGAACTCCTACCTGAAGAATGACCAAGCAGCGGTCATTATAGAGGACCTCCCACATCACAAAACGGCGAATGCCGCGGTAAAGGGCTCCAAAATTGCTGAACCAAAGCTCACCCTTTCATTCATTGCAAGGCCACCAAATGGTTTCTTGTACCTCACCGGCATCACGTTCTCCTCCCTATTCGTGAACGGGAGGTTCCCGAATAGGTACATATGTAATGCTCTCAATGCTCCTCATCTTTGGTGAGAGGAACCTAGGATCCAGCCCATCAGTGTATCCATTCTCAGGACTAAAGACCTCCTTGTCCTCCTCATCAATGGGGCATCATCATCATTGTCGCTATTGACATCTTTATCCCTAAATTGACTGGCATGATGTGCTCCTTTCACCTACATGTTGGCCCATGCCACCTGCAAGCCTATCGTTTCCTCAATTGGCGGCGCTGATCCACCTCCCTCCCCCATCTTTTGTGCCACTTCTGCCACTTTAGCCCTCCTTTGCTGACCAACTGGCCTCTGTACATGCAGCTCAACTCGAGCAAAGCTGCAATACCATTGATGACCTCCTTGCTCGTCGATGCCTTGACTTCAATGTAGTCACTGATCAGGGTATCTCTTGCTGATAATGTGGCTTTGCCAATACCAACCCCATTGGTCGGCCTCGTCTAGTCTGTCTGCTCCTGTCCAGAGGGTGACTCCAGCATCATCAAAACCCTTTGTGGCCCTCTTCCTCTTCTCTAAGGGGCCTGTCCTCCCCGATGCGCCATTCCATGTCTCTCACTGGCACTGAGGACCTTCTCCCTAGTGCTCCTTTAGGCAACCTAGACAGAATATACCTTCTTGCTCCTGTATAGAATGATTAGTAGGAATGAGATCTATAGCATGGTTCATAATCATAGAAATGGGGCAGCATGCATAATCATATGTTATTAAGTGTGAGTCTCGGAATGAGGAAGCCTATAACCTAAGATTTTGATGTCTGAGAGAGTTATGGTATCTAATTAGTCAATCTATAAATTCTACAAGAAAAGGAAATAAAAGTAATGTTTTTTTTTGGCAGAAAATATTGTTCCGGAATTTTTCTGGATTCATTTTGAGTTGAGTGAGTTCCCTTTCGAGTCGAGATATTCCTCCTGTCGGACATGAGTCATTTTGCCCCCATTACTGGTCGAGCGATTTTGTGGAACACGTTGCAGGGCCCGGCATGCATCAAATATCAGAAAATTATTGATGTTAGGTCCGCTAAAAGCTAAAGCTGAAGAAACAAAACACAACAAAGAAGTGATTGTACAAACAGTTGGAGATGGTTTCACATTATGATCACTCTCTTTGGGATACTGTCACCCCCAATCAATATTTCCCTTTAATCGTGTGGTGGTGAAGATAGCACCACCACACAACTGGATCAGGGGTGAGCACTCTGAGCTTCTCATACTTTTCCCACCCTAAAATACTTCTAGATTTACAGTAAGCTTTTGATTTACCGCAAGGAAAAACAGAAAACAAAGAATGACAAATAGAGAGGATCACAAAAACAAAAGAGAGAAAATAGAAGGATTTGAAAACCAACAACCACACAAGCAGTAGGGATATTTGAGAGAGAGGGAGAGAGAATTCAAAGTTATTATGCAAAGTAAGAGAGAGAAACTGCTGGCCAAGCGTCCGTGTTTGTTTTCAAGAACATAAAACGCCATCACCTAGAGTGGCCCAAGGCTCCTACTCTTCTAATCCCCATAGCTTCAAGAGCACTACCACATAAAAACTGGTTTTCGTCTTTTGAATTGACTCCTTGAATGATTTGATCGGGAGAGAGTATTAAATGAGGTTTGATCTACATTGATTCTATTGACTAAGCTCAAAGTTCAAAAGTAATTTTTTTGAAATTTGTGATGCAAGTAAGCTATCAGATTTCACATTGAATTGTTATAAACAATTGTGACGTCTTTGCTCCAAAAGTAAATAATTTCATTATACACAAATCCATGTAATAATACTAGGATTATATTTCGTTTGATGAATTTTTTTGAGTAATTCAACAGTAGGAATCAAACTTAAAATGTAATATTGCAAATGTCATTGGCTACCCAAGCATTTTCTTCAAAAACACAAATTGTCTTCTTTTTTTTTATAAAAGAAATTGAAGTCAAACCTTCTAATAAATTTAAAAAATGGAGTCTCTTATTGAAAATCATTTTCTTTTTGGGTAATTTAGTGGGGAAGACAAGCCCTTACCCGTTTTTTCAATAGATTAAGGAGTTGCTTTCTTCGGTAAAACCCTATTATAGGCTATTGCGAATTATATGCCCTGGGAGCGTATCCTAGATTCACACCATTGGATAGGACTATTTTCAGGACCAAAGTTTTGGGGATGGATCTCATCAACCTAGGTACCAAACTTCAAAAATTAATAAAAAATAAAATAAATCATCTACCCTATACATATGCCTAAAATAATAAGTTTCAAATATCAAGCTGCTCATTTTTTTTTATCGTCAGATCTAAGTATGTAGGAACTCAAAATCCGAAGTTTTTTTGGTTGGAAAGACTCAATTTTATTTTCATGAAAATACCAATCTAGTGATTCTAAAGTGAATTCCAAAATTTCAAATTGACTTTTCCTGTGGGGAGTAGATGTAGAGTTTTTATGGCAGCACGTTATATGCTCACGAAAATATTTTTGGGACCCCAAAATTTGAGGATTTGAGGATGTGATCTTGTTAACCTTGTGAACAACCTCTGAAACAAAATCACAGATAGAAATATCCAGCATGTATGTACCATAAAAAATGTTCGTCCTAATATTAAATGGAGACTTCTAATTTTTGGATGACTAAATCTAAGTATTTATCAACTAAAATGTGTTTGCCTAGGGCTATGTTAGGGCGTTCACATTATGGAATAATTTATCATTGTAATTAACAAATTTGGACATTAAATACTATTGTTTTGTAGATGATGTTTTTTTTTTAATAAGGGTATTTTTTGTCATTAGGATGGGTGTGACATAATCTACATAAGGTGTGACATCACCCACATGAAGCATTAAATGCCACTAGTGTACTCATGTGGGTGATGTCACACCTAATGTGGATGACGTTACACCCCTCCTATTGAAAAAAAATACCTTTATTAAAAATATGCTCCATATACACAACAAGGGTATAGAAGTGTCCAAAATTTACTGAGTACAATGATAAATTACTTCATAGCGTAAGCACTCTAATATAATCCTCATGAAAAAAATTACTCAAATCTAATTGTTTTAAAGTGGATTTGAGAGCTCCATGTCGAATAAATCCTCCTACGTAGCTTTTATTTAAAGGGAATACCTATATAATAGGAAAATATCTGCGTAGTTCCTATTTTTAGATTTCATTTATCAACAGACTCAATGTTTCAAAATATATATGGTGGCAAATATTCTATCGATTATATCTTCTAATCTCTAGATTAACTTTACCCATTTTAACCTCATCTTTTTAGTCCAAATAAATGTTATAAATGCATGCATTTTTAAACTCTTATCCCTCTCTTTTTCAATGTTTTTCCCCCAAACTTCTCTCTTTCTCTCTCTCCCCATGTTTCTCCAACCTCTCTTTCTCTCTCACAATCACATAGAGAGAGAAAGACAAAAATTTAGAGAGAACCAAACTTCTCTCTTTCTCTCTCCTATATTTCTTCAACCAATCTCTAAATCACCGGGAGAGAGAGAGAAAGACAGAAGTTTGGGGAGAAACAAGAGAAAAGAGAGAAAGGGGTTTAGAAAAGTATTTATGGGGTTGAGAAAATGATGCTTTTTTGACATTTGTTTGGGCTAAAAAATGAGTTTAAAGTGGGTAAATTTAGTCAATGTTGGAAGATATAATAGAGGGAATCTCTAGGCCATCAGATATGTTTTGAAACTTTGTGTTTAAGGAATGAAACCTAAAAACAGGTCTACAAAGATAATTTCTCTATATAATATGCTTTCATGGGAGTATGTTATATGCATTATTTTGAGTGGAATAGTGCTAAGCCATAGTTTTGCTCGTACTCGCCACCATAGCGAGCTGAGTGGGATCTTAAAAAAAAATAAAAAAAATTATAAAAATTCAAAAATAAGAAAGCTATTGTAATATTTGTTTTATGTGTTCTATCATTTGGGCAGAGATCGGAAAGTATTTAGGTCATGAATGCTTCTTTTTGCATTTTTCATCTTCTTTAGATTATTTAAAAAATATCTCTAGTCACAAATTGATTTTTCAAAATCAAAATTTTTTAGTACTCTTTTTAACCTCATTTAGATGTTTTTTATTTAATCTTATTTTAAATATATATGTCATTTTTTTTTTTTTGAAATTTTTAAAATTTTAAACACTTTTTCTGCCTAGCCGATACCTACTTGATTCAGACCGATTACCCGGACCAGCGCCTGTTCGTGCAATCGAACACTGGTGCTAAGTGCTAACTAGGTTTTTGACATGGAAATGAAAAATTGGATATGTGTAGGTTTCAAAACTACCATCTCTTGTGGGGGTTCTTTTATTAAAAAAGAAAACCTTATTAGAGTAGATTCTAACAAGTTCATCATGAGTGGACTTCATTGTCTGTGTCTTCACAAAAGTTTCACTCCTAGATCATGAATTCTTTTATTAAAAGTAGTTGCAATTCAACAAAGGCCCTAAAGATGCACAAGGGGATTCCATACCAAATTTCAATCCAATGAGGAAAAATGTGCAAGAAAATAAGCTATCTAACACCACTTACATCCCCTAATTTTCCATGATACATTAGAAATTTGGTACCAAAGGACAAGCGACCTTGGAATGCCATAATGCTTGATCCACTAATGAAAGAAAACTTTTAAGGGACAAAAGGCACTTGCTCTAAAGAAAGTGCCCCTTTAATTTATGCCCATCCACTCCTAGTGAAGATCTTTTGGAAGCAAAAGTTCCTATTGATGTCTAGACCAGCAACCCCCTAAATAAAAAATTCAAATGGTCCAACCCCTACCCAAAGGCTACAAATTTTAAATTATATCATATAGAAACATGCACATTGACTAAGTCAAAGAGAACAACACTTTGAACAAGTTAATTTTTTGCATGCATGGCAGAGTTAGCAAAAAGAAGACAACTGCTAGTGTTGGCTCACAAATCACTAATCAAAATCAAATATACTTTTGCCTTCTAACCTCTTCTTTCCATGGCTAGGTTAGGTGTATAGCTAGGTGTGAGCCTTGGAGGCTTTTGTCCAAACATAGTAAAAGTTTTATGGATTGGTCTTGATTTTTCAATATCATTGGAAAATGATATGTAGAATATGTAAATCAACGGTTGGGAAGAACTAGGTAACAATACGATTAACATGAAATCTAACTAGTGCTTATGCCTAATGATACATAGCATTGGGTCCAGTTTAAATGAGGCGTTAATATTAAACAATCAAAGTAAAGCAAACCTTCAAAACTCCAACAGGAAATGTAGCCTTGCTGCTCGGGACCTCTACAATTTTTACTCTTAATTATAAAATTTAAAGCTGTAAACTTGGTATATATTGAACTAGTTTATAAACAGCTAAAAGCTTGGAAATGGACAGTTCAGATAATATATAGGATTTTAAATCATTTTATTTTTTACATCCACACATCTTGAGGTCAAGATCATTAATTTGAGATTTTCAACACCAACACAAGTTTTTTTTTTTTGGGTAGATTTTTGAGGTGCCTCTTACTTTTATGAGGTTGACGTCTTATATAAATTTTTTCTAGAAACATTCATCATTCATATATATCAATGTTGTGAAAATAGATGATTATATAATAATGCTATAGTGATTACCTGAAGTCAAGTGGTTGGTGGGTCATGATTCACTCTATAATTACGCATTAAAATAAATGTTTTCCTATTCATCCTGTTTAAAGTTTTCTGGGTTATCTAAATTGGTCCTAGCTTTATAGAGGTCGTGGGGACTGTATAAGACCTCAATTTACACCATCAAACCCAAACCTTTAATCATTTGTTTTAAATGTTGATGTATGATTAATTAATTTAAACTATCAGAATTGATGTGAAAGGTATTTGTTAGTGCTATGAAAAAAAGGAAATGAAAATGAATATGTGGCTTTTTTTTAAACCATAGATGGCCATCTGTTGAATTTTCATATCAATCAAAGAATTTTCATAAATTGCATATCAATCATGTTTTGAATTTAATATATAAATAATTGATGTAAAAAGGATATTGTTAGTGCCATACAATAAGGAAAGGAAAATGAATGTGTGGGTTGTTTTTAAACCATTGATGGGCATCTTTTGAATTTTCATAAATTGCATATTAATCAAATTTTGGTTTTGGGGTTGTTTTGCTGCATTGCACGTGCTATTATTTTTTGTCCATATTTTATCAAGGAAAAGGCTAGGCCTTATAAAAAAAAAGTGAACCCCTTTTTAAATCTCATAAAAAATTATAGTTTTGGCATTGAAAATGACCATCTCGACCTTGACGGTAATGAAGGTGAGAAAAGAAAAGATTTTAAGCCATAAAAATAATGTGTACTGTAATGCTTTTTATAGACTATCTATTTTCAAGTGTTTATAGATCCGCGAAATCTATATCATTTTTTGAGTTACAATTTCACTATTAGTAATGGAAATAGACTTTAGAGCTATCGTTTTCTAGATGGCGTCTTGAGGTGAGGCTACACTTCTTTTCTATAAAGCCTAGGCCTTATAGAAACCATGTCTTTTTTATTATTACTATTCCAGTTACATGTTTTTAGGAGATACTACATTTCAAGGAAAGTTTTTTATGGATTTAGGATGTAAAACACATTTAAATCATGATTAATTTATAGAGATCTGATGATTCCGCTAAAAATATAGAGATCTATGATTTGTGAAGAAGTAAATGGGTTGTTAGAGGAGCACTAATGGTTCTAAAATTTTTCATGAATATATCAAAGTTTATGTTCAAGAATATCATTAGTGCCATACAAAAATGAGAAATCCATAAGAACATTGCCAAAAAATGATTAATTAATTTTCTCAAATCTCTTTCCCCCCCCCCCCCATAGTAACCCATTTATTTATTAGTTAAGCATGATTAGTGCACCTACAGCAACCCATTTATTTATGGGTAATCAACTTTAGTGTGTGAACACCCTCATATGAGATACATGCAACTTTTGTCACAATTTTTTAATATGCTAATAGCCCATATGTGTCATATGCATCTTTTGTTACATTTTTATAATGTACCACCGGGTCATGGTTCATAAAATAGTTTTTCATGTATTGATTCATGAAAAAGTATCCCATACAAGCACCATCTAATGCCAAAAAGTTAACTTGCGTTTTCTATTTTATTTAAATATTATATTTATCTAAAATTTAGGATAGAGGTTCATTTTTATAAAGGGAGATAAATAAAAATAACCAAAATACCTTTAAATATATTTTGGTCCACATTTTTTGTTTCAAATATATTTTATTATTTTTATTTAATTTTTCTTATAAAAATAGTTGTAAACTCAAATTTTAGATAAATAAAATTTTTAAATTTAAATAAAAAATCAATTCATGTCAGATAAATATTACTTTTAAAGTAAAATAAAAATAAAAAACAAAATTAATTTATGGCCCTTGGATGAGGCTATAATTAATAGGTGCTTGTGCACCTTTATAACCATGCGTCTTCCTTTCATTCCACCCGTCCATTCAAAACTTTTTTAAGTTATTCATATTCAAGTCACCCAAAAAGGAAAATAGAAAAAGAAAAGGAAAAACAAACTACATATAGGGGGTTCTCTATAACAGGGTTTCACCACATGTGATGTTTCAGTTTTAAGAAAAATCATACACAATTAAATCATTTAATGCATTTCAAACTCCTGTTTTTACAACAAATTACCGGAAGTTATACAATGCATCAATATTATATTATGAAAGTGAGATACACCTCAAAAAACCAAATTATCAGTTTTTTTTGAAAAGATCGTTGCGCATGGGTACCTATCAACTTTTTAATTGCGAAACATATAATTCATTGTTTTGGGTTTGGAATCTAGAACAAGTGATGACATTTTAATGTTTTGAATCAATTTAATTGGTTGGAGCAAAATGATATAAGTACCGCTTGTTTTATGTCTTGAGCAATAGATTTCATTAAAAACATATGATATAGGTTTGGAAACTTGAATAAGTGGGGATAGTTTTATCATTTGGCTTAGGCCACTTAAGTTTATCTAAATGACCAAAATACCCCTTTTAAATCTGATTTCCAAACCCAGAACAAGGTTATCAATTCAGCTGAAGTCTTCATATTTTTCACAAAAATGAAAGTGAAACAAAACATAAAGGGAAAAGTTTATATAGAGCGGAGACTCTAAACAATCAAAATTAGAGCCTACTTCATAAATTTCACTGGAAAAGGTTTTTTTTTTATGCCCAAATATCATCAAATTGATCATCTGGACATCAATATGCATAGACATGAGAGAAAAATAGATTTCAAGCTTTGAAAATGGTGTATTTTGTAGCACATGTTTGGACCGTTAGTTTTCAAGATTTTCAAGTTTTCATATATTTGTCTATCGACACTATTTTTGAAGCTTTAAACTTTACAAATAAAGATGAAAATATATTTCAAAGCTATCACAAATATTTGTAGTATTGAAACTGCATTTTTTTAAACTATTCGAATGTTGGCTCTAATTTGATTGTTTAGAGCCTAGGCTCTATACAAACCGCACCTAATCATAAAACCTTTTCTTCCTTTGTGATTTTGGTTTCTTCGAAGTCCTCATTCCTCTTTAGCAAAATCTCATAAACAGTATGATTGATATTATAAATTTTTAAACCCCAAAAAAAGGTCAAACTCAAGTAGATCTATAAACATATGAAAATTGGACGGTCCAGATAATATATTGCAAGATGTACTGTTTCTGAGATTCAAAATCTTTTTTCTTTCATATTCATACATCGTGACGGGTCAATTAGAGGGTTTTTCAACATTAAAACAACCTTTTTCGATGGATTTTTGAGGTGCATCTGTAATTATACATTTTAAGATTGCAATCTTATATAAACTTTTTTTATTTTTTAATGACCTAGTTTTCATGCGGACCTAATAATCTAAAAGTGGTGTAGATCCTAGAATTTACATCGTCTAACGTAGATCCTAAAATCTACATCGTCCAATGTAATTGGATGGTATAAATTGGACCCAAAAATCATGACAAGGGATTTTCAGGTGCAATTTGCACTAATGTCATGGTCCACGTAATAACATATGTGATTTGTTGGGAGCAATTTTAAGTGAAAGGTAAAGGAGAAAATATTGCCCCAAAGAGCATGAAAAGGGCCTATTTCTTAAAAGGCAAAAGAAACAGATTCCAATTATTCTTTTATCATTGTGCTAGGTTTTGTTATTTTATTCTTTTCCCACAATAAATATTAAGTTCTTGAAAAGAATTTGAAGCACTCCCCCAAATCAATAGATGCACTGATGTACTTCCTTTTCACAACCAAACTGACCCGAAGTGAATTTGATAACATTGGTGAATTAACCGAGTAACATGATCCTTTTAAACTAACCATATCATTGATATAAATTTGTAGGAAAATTATCAAAGTACACTTGTGAGATCAACTATTTAACAATATACTTATATTGTTTGATTTAATTTGAAAATACCTATAAAAAAACGCGTGATCATAAATTGGAATCGTGTCAAAATTATAAAATAGGATCCTTTAAATACTACGAAACAACTATTTTACCCTCCCTACTACATTTTGAAAAATGGACAAAAGTTGGGCAAAAAAAAATTAAAATTAAAATATGATGGGAGAAGTATAACCAAAAGTAATGTTGGTAGGCCTCAAGACTATTTTTAAAAGGCGTCTTTTTATCTGTCCTTTAATGGATAAAGTATGCGATACAAAGGCAGTTTATGCACTAAGGACTTTTATGATTTTTTTCCTTTTTTTTTTTTTTGTTTTTTCAAAAAAGACCCCTTCAATTTACTAGTTTACCATACTTATTAAAGGCAACCATTTTTAAGTAGGAGAATATTTGACTGAGGTCAGTTTTTAGCTCTCCACATTTCAAAAAGCTTTTGGCATGCTAATTATGTTGACCATAATTAAAGAATTGTTTACATTTTTCTAATAATAGTCAGGAAGAAAAGTAGGATTAATGTCATTAACAGGCGGCTTGGGATTTTTTTTCTCCACTCAAAGTCTGAAATTTTGACCAGCTTTTAGCATAGGATAAACCGTTACTATTTACATCGGAGGTTTTTGGGTTGTTTATATCCACGAGCATATAGTATTAACACGAAGAACAAGACAAAAAAAAAAACATTTTTTAAAATTATTTAGTTTGGATTTTCCCTTAGCCTGGTACAACCCCAATTGCCCGATTTTACATTCCAAGGCTAGAGATAATAGTGACCCTTTACACCAAAGTTAATAGTTTCAAGGTTTGTAGCTTGTGCTCCACTAGGTGCATATTGTATATTAACTCCCTTGGGCTAAAGAGCTACTTTGGTGGATTTTTAACCTGAGATTTTGGGGTCTAAAAACCACTAGATGATTATTTAAAAAAATAAAAAAAGAAAGACAAAAAAGATCTTTAAGTTTTTCAAAACTTAGATCTCGCCCACCAAAAATTGAAAGGTCACCGTTCAATCTTGGGATGTTGTTTTTGTTCAAGTACTCATAGTGTGTGATTTGGAATTTTCCTTTTCGAGGTTCGTCGTGAAGTTCAAGAGGTTACATCCCCAAAATTTGAGAGCCTTAAAATACCTAGGTTTTGCCTGAGGGAGCAAATCGACAGTATGCTCCCATTGACGCATATTCTATTCACAATAGTTTCATTGCATAGCTTTCCAAATTATAATGAGATTCATCTAACAAATTTGCAACTTCTGTGGGTCATTTTCTAGCTGACATGAGGCTACAATGCTTGTTGGGCATGAGGCAAACAAACTATTCTTTATATATGCATAAGGAACAAGGCCCTTTATGCAAGTGCATAGGTCTAGGGGAATCCATCCTTTTAGATGATATAAAGCGGCCCCCACAAGGGCAAAAGAAGAGGGAAAAAAAAATAACCATAGTTTTTTAAGCTTTTGGAACCCATTAGCTCGACAAGAAAAAGCTGATGATTTATGCATTTATTGATACTGTAATTGCACCTCTATGAATGTGCCTATATATAGTGACATTTACATTGATTTGTAGCAGCATTCTATCTCAAACGACGGCTATTTTTCGCATCCAAGTGGCTAGAAGCTAGAGAGAGAGAGAGAGAGAGAGGGAGAGAGATGAGTGTTGATCAAAAGCATGGAGAAACGAGTGTTGAGCAAAGAGATGAGGAAGAAGAAGAAGTGAGTGGTGATGGAGAGGGTAAAGAGAAAAGAAGAGAGAGGATTAGGGTTAAGAGCTCCATAGCTGGTCTCTTTAGATATGCAGAGTGGGTTGATATAGTGCTCATGGTTTTGGGCACAGCTGGTGCAATTGGTGATGGCATGTCAACTAACTGCCTCTTGATCTTTGCAAGCCAAATAATGAACAGTTTGGGACGTGGGGATTCTGAGCAAAGTCATGGAGGTTTTATGGATAGAGTTGAAGAGGTAAAATCCACACTCTTATTTTTAATTTTCGACGTTTGGGATTTGGGTTCATATACTGTCAGTGCAGTGAATGTACTGTAGGAAAATAGACATATAAACTCGGCCGTTGGATGAGAACAGCGGATGGATGGGTGTGTCGTTCCTCTGCAAAAAGTATGTGATTTTAAGCGGAGGAATGGCACACTGTAGTCATCCCTTGTTGACGACTGATGGTTGGGGATGATTGGTTTTTGGGATGTCTCCCCTCTCTACGTATATATGTATGGGGCTTTTTATCGGGATCGTATATTATACGATCATATATTTTTTATATAAAGATGTGACAAATCACGTTTAATTATTGAATGTGAAATTCGATAAAGTGAACTATGTCGTAACTTTATTTCGGACTTTATGTCCAATAATTGCCATTAGACTTTGTGCTCAATAGATGACATTTATTCATCTAAATTTCACTGTAACTCCTTTGTACCCCACAATAAAAGGTCTTATTGTATGCATTTCTTTTTTCTATAGTGTACAAGGAGTCCTCAGAGTCCACATGGGGAATAATAGTAAACAAAAGGCCAAAATTATGTTAGAACCACTATTTGACCGTGATGCTCCGAAAATTGCCAAATATTACCACTAGGTCCCACAACCACACGTCTTTTTTTTTTTTTTTTTTTTCTTGTTTTGCTTTTTTTTTTTTTTCAGTTTTTTTCTACTCTGATGTTTCCAAGATCAAACAAATGAAAAATTACAAATGTAGAATGTCGTATTTTCGACCCGAACACATTTTATGAGATCACTGAAGTTTCCTACAGTGCTTTGACACCCACCAGCCATCCGTTGTCAATAGCTGGGGCATGATCTTCCTGTCTTACACCTTTCGATGGACTTAGAATAGAGAAAATTTTGGCTTTATGGGATGACAAGGACATTGTACCCCAGCCGTCGACAGTTCAAATCAGACGGTTGAAAACTTGAAACCCATTTTATTTGTTTTCTAGGCAAGGGTTTTACCAGATTACATAGCATACATGGATAATTTACCATAATCAGGTCCAAATCAAAACCATTGGAGGAAGATTGAGGATATTATTTCCGCTCTCTCTCTCTCTCTCTAACCCCAAGAGATATAAAAGCTTACTCAGCTAGCAAACACAAGACGTTCAATGTGAAAGGCGCATAGTCAGTTTCCAACAATGAATCCACCCCTCTCTCTGTATAAGCAAGCATGCATCAGTAAATCACGCATCTCTATCTCATCTTGCCTCTCTCCCAGCCATCCCTCTCTCTCTATGCCCCCTTTGCCTCTCTCAAAAATCTGAAGCACGCCTTCTCTCTCTCATGGGTAGCAGACATCTCTTTGTGAAATCTAAATCACGTGTT
>NW_006499905.1:1824751-1853192 GCF_000471905.2 Amborella trichopoda | reverse complement strand
AACGAGATATAAAGACTACTACAGCTAGCAACAACAAGAACGTTCTAACTAGTGTAAGGACGCACTAGTCAGTTACCTACAATAGATACTACCACCTCTCTCTCTCTCTCTCTCTCTCTCTGTCTCTCTCTGCATATTAATGTTGTTTTCTTTTGTGGATGTGACGTTTAACAGTGCAGCGTGTATTTTGTGTACTTGGGCTTGGCGGTCTGGGTGGTGGCATTTATGGGTGAGTTTTTATGTTTAATCTTGGCGCATCATTGATTTTCCTTTTAATGTCGGGCCAATCCTACAACAAACATATAAAATGCAATCTCCACCGTTGGTGGCTTAGTACAAAACTACAGATGGTGGAGATGATCTTTGAACTCTGTCGAAATTTCGCCTTTGTCGGATCATATGCACCATCTATTAGGCCTTGGATGGTAGATGCTGTCTTTTTGTGTTTCATGTCAGGAGATATTAACACTAATTTTTTGTGTGATCGTTTCATCATTATCATCTGAGCTTTATTCATTAAATGTAACATAATTAGTCGTTTTTTACAGTATTTTAGTCATTGTTGAGCCGGCTCTGAACCAATGGAGCATCGGTTTGGGTCTAAGGTCCCAAGTTTTTATTTTTTTATTTTTTACTTTCAACAGAAAAGACCCTAGAGAACTAATGAGCAAACTCAGAACAGGTGACTGGCTGGTTCAACGCACTTATCCAATTTTCTAAACCCTGATTTTAGGGAAGAAGGCCAAGCATTCATTAAAAAAAAGAAAGAAGCTAGGCAAATGGGTAACTTGTTGGAAATATTCCCAACTATTTAATAAAGAGATTATATAAGATGGGAATATTTACCTATTGTACAAGGAGGTCATAATTGTTTATAACCATCCGATGTGAAGTTTGATAGTTTGAGTGTGTCACAAATTTCACGAAAATTTCTTTTAAACTTTGTGTTTGGTCAATGAAATAGATGTAACCAACCAAATTTATATCCAAAAATTAAGTTTAATTGTGACCATCTTATAAGTAAATGGTCTCATCGTATATTTTTTTAAAAAATAAATATTAATGACAAATAAGATGTAGAAGTATCCAAATCCATTTCTTGTCAAAGAAAAAGTATCCAAGTTCATTTGTCTTTTATCCCTTTAAGAAATAATATTTGACAAATCAAAGGAAAAGGCACGATCTTTCTAAAAGCCTGAAATTCATGTAATTGTCTATCAGTCATTCTTCTTATCCATTCATTCTTAATTATTGCTTTATCATTTCTTTTACTGGCCTTTGATATCTGGCATATTATACTATAAGGCTTTGATAAAGGGCTTTACAGTAATGTGTAGTTTCCAAACAATAAAACTTCATGTCACATCATCCGTTTACTTTAAAAACCCGACAGCTGCAATGACCATTCTTCTGTGACGGCATCACCATCGAAGGCACCGATTCACCGGTTGATGTGACATGCAGTTTACTGTCTATAAGCCGGAATGCATCACAGTATATAGCCTTATGATTTTGGAATAACATGTCTACCTTTCCCCTTATTTGATATCATTGGCCTCTTCTTAATATCAGATTCAAGTCTTAAACTTTTTCATTTCCTTATTATGATATTTGGGATTGTCAATTAAGGGACTTTTTATTTATTGTACAAGGAGCTCATAGTTATTTTCACTTATTAGATGTCAAATTGGATGGTTTGGAGTGAGTCAAACAAACCGAGAATATTTTTTGGAAATTTTGTTTCTAATCACTACACTCTTATAACCATCCATTTTGAAATCTAAGAGACAAGAATGATTGAGACCTCCTTCTATAAAATGTAAATAGTCTCTTTGTAGACAATCCCTATGCTGATTCCATATACCATATACATGTACATTCTAGGCATTCAACTGTCAAACCTAGTTTTTTGAAAAAAGGGACAAACAGCCCGATTTTCTTGGTTCACAAGTAAGAGTCCCTTGCTAAATCGGGACTTAGACAAAATCACCCCAAAAACATAGTAAATAATGTGTTAATGTAACAAAATTGCTGTTTTGAGAATGATTGAGGATCCTAACTTTGTTTAAAGTTTTTAAACATTGATTACATTTTTTTTTTTCTATTTTTAAATTTGGCGAGTCGGTTGAGCTGATTGGCCAATTCAATGTAGAATTGGAGAGCATGTCGGTGACATGAGGCTCTCATTACAATACAATAGTGATTGAAATTAATGAAAATTTTGCAGAAGGTTATTGTTGGAGTAGGACTAGTGAGAGGCAGGTGATGCGGATTCGGTACAAGTACTTGGAAGCCATTCTCCGGCAAGAAGTTGGATACTTCGATTCACAGGAGACCACCGCATCGGAGATCATCGATAGCCTCTCGAAAGATACTTCTCTCATACAAGAAGTTCTCAGTGAGAAAGTAATTTTTTGGATTATTTATTTCTCAATATTCAGATAACTATTCATTTTTACCCATTTTCCAACAAACCCTACCCTATCATATGAAAGAGTATACAACAAACCCATGTAGTAAACTCCCAAAGGACTCAGATTGAGAATTTTTAAAAGCCTGTTACCATTTGATATTAAGTGCCTTGGAAATATTTCACTTAGTTGCTTAAAAGCCACAAGATGTAGTAATATGGACTGTTCTAAATTAAATGCATCATAATCAAATACAACTTTGAGATAGTGATCTAATGTTGAGAGCCTAAAACAATCCCTACAAATGCTTTAGCAATAATAAGAAAATAATCTAGTGTTTGTAGTGAGTTGAAAAAAAAGAAAAGAAAACAAAGGTTAAATGTGTTTGTCACTTTGTTGTGTTAGAGAATATATGAGTGCTAATTTTTAGAACTATTTGTTTTGGCTCTATTTCATTTTCCTAAAGCTAATGTTTCTTTCAGGTACCCACCTTTTTGATGCACACATCTGTGTTCATATCAGGCATAGGCTTTTGCACTTACTTCTCATGGAGATTGGCAATTTTGGCTTTCCCTTTTCTCCCTCTCCTAATCATTCCTGGTCTAATATATGGGAAATATCTTCTATATATGTCCAATAAATCCTATGAAGAATACAACAAAGCCAGTAGCATAGTTGAGCAGGCCCTTGGTTCCATAAGAACAATTTATGCATTCACAGCTGAGAGAACAATAATAGACAAGTATTCCACCATTTTAGAGAGAACAGTGAAGCTTGGCATGAAGCAGGGACTAGCAAAAGGCCTGGCGGTCGGGAGCACTGGCATTTCTTTCGCAATATGGGCATTCTTAGCGTGGTATGGAAGCAGACTGGCCATGCATCGAGGCGAGAGTGGTGGTCGAATATGGGCAGCAGGGATCACATTTATTCTTGGTGGATTGTAAGTTGCTGTGGTGCTTATGGTTGCTTAGATAGTCTTTTAGGCCCGTATGCTATGCACCATTCGGAGCAAAAATTCCATTTACTCTCTTGGGCAAATGATGTGACATACCCTAGAATTTGGGTTCTTGAAAATTCTCCTAGCTAGTCTGATGCCTGAGGAAGCAAATATACATTTTTCTCTCAAGATGTAAAACACATCTCAAAGATACATTATGTTTGATCAACCTTATGGTGTCCGTTTTGTTGCTACAGATCTCTAGGAATTGCTCTCCCAGAAGTAAAACACTTCACAGAAGCCTCAATTGCAGCAGCAAGAATCTTCAAAAGGATAGACCGAGTTCCCGAGATCGACACCGAAGAAGAAAAAGGAATAATGCCTGAAAAGATCCAAGGAAATATTGAATTTCGAAAAATTACATTTGCCTATCCTTCAAGGCCTGATTCTATATGTCTAAAGAATTTCGATCTCTCAGTCCAAGCTGGCCAAAACCTGGCTCTAGTTGGTCGAAGTGGGTGTGGAAAATCAACCTTAATTTCAATCTTGCAAAGGTTTTACGATGTTTTAGAGGGAGAAGTGAGGATTGATGGAGTGTGCATCAGAGACTTACAGTTGAAATGGTTAAGGGGAAATATGGGTTTGGTGAGCCAAGACCATGCATTGTTTGGGACTAGTATCAGAGAAAATATAATGTTTGGAAAGGCTGATGCAACCATGGAGGAAGTAATTGCTGCAGCCATGACTGCAAATGCTCATGGATTCATTATTCAGCTTCCCGAGGGGTACGAGACAAAGGTACATAATGGTTTTCATAATATTTGCATAATTAATCTGTATTATGTGTGAGTTTTGTAGGAGCATTTACCACATGCATCAGGAGATGGCCGTTTTATTGGCAGAAATATGATATTGGGCAGTCTTGAAATCCATGACTTATAGAGGCCAGTTAGAATAGCTTAGTTTTCAGACATGACACATCCGTACATTATTCACATAAAGAAAGGGGATTTTTGAGTAATTTTTATTCGAAAGGTTACGTAAAAATAATTATATTTGAGAATTTTAAAATGTGGAAGTATTTAAGCTTTTCAAGTATCCACACGAGCATCATGTTATGTCTTTGATGGGAGAACATGTCCAAAAACCATAAATATGGTGTCCAAATCATAGTTTATCTATCTAAATTCAAGTGTGTGTTTCAATCGTGAGGTTATTTCCCTGGCTCAAAAAAAAAAAAGAAAAAAAAAATGTGAGGTTATTTTCTCTCTTTCTAGTTCATATATGTTTTACATTGTTTCGAAAAACTGAGCACAAAATGGAGCAGGGGGCAATTTTTAGACTCAATGCTTCTTTTAGAGACCTATAATTGGACCAAATCGGTCAAGATCAAGCTAGTATTGTTTGTCTGAGTATGGGTGGCAATAGGTCGGGCCTGGCCCTAGCCTTGCCCTAGTCCACATAGGGCCCGCCTTGGCAGGACAAAATGGCCTTGGCCTAGGCCTGGCCCTAGCCTTCTTAGGGTTGGGCTAAGCCAAATTCATTTAAAGTAAACAAAATAAGAACAATAAGAGAAAAAGGGCCAGGACGGGCGAACTAGGCTAGCCACAGATGGCCCTGCCCTTGGGCTATGGTGGAGGCCCCTGGCACCCTCGGGCTACATTTTATGGACCAAGTCCTAATTTTTTCTAGAGTTGCCCAAACCAGGTCGAGCTAGGCCAACCAGCCCATTGCTAGCCATAAGTCAGGGTCCGCTAGTTGTCAGGTTCTCTTAGAGGAGCTCGAGTCAAACTCATTGATTTTCCAAACACTATTGTTTTAAGAGCAAATTACGTACAGACACTATTGGAGGGCCCTTATTACCATTTTGTGATATTGTTGCCCAATATTACGAGTGCCTCCCCCTTACAGGGTTTTTTTTTTTTATCTAGTTGCCTCTTGTTCGGCAATGACAACATAGGACAGGAGGCTTATTCTTTCCACAATCACCAAGTGTTGTTTGGGGTGCGAATTACCACACAGTTAGCTCTTTTATTAAGTTGTTGTCCGGTAGTGTTGATACCGGGAAACTCTTTAGTTCGAGGTCGTCCGGTGTTCGAATGCCTTGGAACTATTGAATAAGATCTTTCTAAAATGCACTCTATGGCCTCAATCTCACTATTGATTATGCAGATTTTTTCTCACTTAAAAAAAAATTCTCAGGTTTTGATCAATTAAAACAAAATTATGAATAGGAGATTCCATATGCAGGTTGGGCATAGAGGATCTCAGCTATCAGGAGGCCAAAAGCAACGCATAGCCATAGCAAGAGCAATCATCAAAAACCCACCCATCCTCCTCCTGGATGAAGCCACAAGTGCCCTCGACTCGGAATCGGAGCAAATTGTCCAAAATGCCCTTGATCAGGCCTCAATGGGGAGAACAACCCTAACCATAGCCCACAGGCTCTCCACCATTAGAAATGCCCACCAAATTGCAGTCATGGAAAATGGCCACATCATTGAGAAAGGTTCTCACAAAGAGCTCATAAACAAAGAAAACAGCCTCTATTCTCACTTTCTCTCTCTGCAACAAGCCCAATTCAACCCTGATGCTCAAGACCCAAATGAAAGTTCAAGTTTTCCTGCAAGAAAAAGCAGTGGAAGAAGGCAAAGCTTTCAAAAATCAAGCCCTTACACCTTTCATAAGACCCCATCCTTTAAAACATCAGCAGATCTACCTCCCATGAAGACCCCTTCTTTTTATAGGCTTGCTTCCATGCTCAATAAATATGAATTGATAAAATCTCTAATGGGTATTGTCTCTGCAACTATATTTGGTGCAATTCAGCCTGTGTATGCACTCACAATAGGAGCAATGATCTCAGCTTTCTTCACCCAAAGCCATGAAGAGATGGAGGGAAGGATAAAGACTTATTGTTTCATATTCCTTTCTCTTTCTATAGCCTCTTTTGTGGTGAATCTATCCCAACATTACAATTTTGGGTGCATGGGAGAGTCTCTCACTAGAAGGATTCGCCTTCGAATGCTCGATAAGATCCTCTCGTTTGAGGTCGCATGGTTCGATGAAGATCGGAACTCAGGCCCTGCGATTTGTGCTCGTCTTGGCTCCGAGGCCTCCGTTATGAAAACCCTAATTGCTGATAGAGTCTCTCTCTTAGTTCAAACTGTTTCAGCAGTCACCATATCCATGGTGATGGGCCTAGTCATTGCCTGGAGACTAGCACTGGTTATCATAGCAGTTCAACCATTAACAATTTCGTGTTTCTATACCAGGAAGGTCTTGTTATCCAGGCTCTCATCAAACTCCATTAAAGCTCAGAGCGAGAGCTCGAACATAGCGTCGGAGGCTGTATCCAACCACAGGATCATCACGTCCTTCTCATGCAATAAAATGGTGATGAGGGTATTCAAGGAAACCCTAGAAAAACCAATGAAAGCTAGTGTGAGAAAGTCATGGATGGCAGGAATAGGCATGGGGACTGCACAGTGCCTAACCTTCATGTCATGGGCTTTGGACTTCTGGTATGGGGGAAAACTCGTAGAGAGAGGAAGTATATCAGCTGGTGATGTGTTCAAGACCTTCTTCATATTGGTTAGCACAGGTAAGGTCATTGCAGAGGCCGGAAGCATGACAAGTGACCTAGCAAGGGGTGCAACTTCACTCACCTCTGTGTTCCAAATCCTTGAGAGAGAAACTCTCATAAAAGGGGATGGTGGGTTGAAATTGAATAGATTCAATGGTGAAATTGAGATGAGAGATGTGGAGTTTGCTTATCCAAGCAGGCCTAGGGTCTTGGTTTTGAATGGTTTTAGTGTGAGAGTAAAGGGAGGGACATGGTTAGGGTTAGTTGGGAGGAGTGGGTGTGGGAAGTCTACAGTTGTAGGGTTGGTTCAGAGGTTTTATGATGTTCAAAGAGGGGTTATAAGGGTTGATGGGGTGGATGTTAGAGAGATGGATTTGAGGTGGTTTAGAGAGAGAGTGGGGATGGTGGGGCAAGAGGCAGTCATATTCTCAGGGAGTATAAAGGACAATATTCAGTTTGGGAAGGCAGGTGCAGGTGCAGGTGCAGGTGCAAGTGCAAGTGAGAGCGAGGTGGTGGAGGCTGCAAAGGCTGCTAGGGCGCACGAATTCATATCGTCAGTCTCTCTCTCTCCCTCCCTCCCTCTCTTCAGTTTTAATTAGGGAAAATTTTAGATATCCCTTAGACCCTTTCTAGGCATGTCCCCCAAAACAAAACCCTCTTTAAGGTATGTTTTTTTTTTTCCCCTCCCTATTCAAGCAAGTTCAGCATATATGTAGATTGGACCGACCCGCAACGAAGTTAGTCTAGTACAATATGTTTCGGACTGGATTTAATAGGGTTTGGGAGCCGGTCCAACACACATTTATACTGGTCTGACTTTGATAGGAAAAAAAAAACGTATTTTAGAAAGGGTTATGCTAGATTGACTCCATTAATATATATGCCAGTCAGGCATAATGTGTGTAGGACCAACTTCAAATAAAACAAAAGAGGAAAACCTACTCTAAAGAGTTGATTTTTGTTAAAAAAAAATGGTAACTTTTGCGTGGAAGACAAAACACATCTTGAGGTTAGTGGTGTAATATCGATAGTGTTGGGGGGTGACATGTCTGGAAAGCTCGTTTTGGGGTCTTTTTTAATTTATCTTTTAGGCGATACTTGCCCATACTTTATTTTTTGAGAAATTTACTAACGGACAGTATTTCAACCTTTTTATTGCCGTATGGGAACATTTTATCCCAAAATTACAATGAGCATAGGTGGCCCCCTTTTGTTTTATGCAATTGCTCATCTATCTATCAATGACAACACATAAAAAAGAAGAGCCTGGAGAACCAGAGAAGAGAGAGAATGCTTATTTACCCCCATAGAAGTATATTATCTATTTCCCTCTGAGTAAAATACATGTTAGGGATACTTTTTAGATCTAAAAAATTTGGGAGATGTAGTCTCCACAACCCATGAATAATCTCAGCAAAAATAAAAATAAAAAGAAAAATCTCTATTTACTAAAATAGCTCCCAATAAGACGGGTCTGGGCCATGTTCGGCCCAGACCAGGACACAGGGGCCTTGGAGCGTGATGGGGAATGCTAAATCTCTTAGATTTAAAAAAAGAAGGGAAAGTAAGGCCGGACCAGCTGTGGCCCTGACTAAGCCCTTGGGCTATGGTGGCCTAGCCCTACCTCTCAAACCATATCTTGTACCTAGGCCATAGTTTTTTAGAACCAGACCGACTCGCCCGTTTCACTCCACCTGACCCATTGCCGGCCCTAGCTTCAGAACCTCAATGGAGTTACCCTCACTTATACTAATTGTGATCTCCCTCAAAGTCTTCTAACCGTGTGTATCTCCCTTTCTGCACACAAGGATAGCTAGTAAGCAAATATTCAACACTCTGTCCCTAGGTCGTTTTCATTCTCTCGAAGAGAATGACCCATAATAATAATAAAAAATCTTCATGACAAAATTATATTTGAAAGTTTAAGAGATATTTTGATAATTTTTTATCATAGGAAATATTTTTTTACTATTTTAACATTTACACTTCAAATGTATGCATACCCTAAATTTCACTGCAAAAATAATTTATAAAATAAAAAAGTAAAAATAAACCATTATGAGCCCTCCGATTAAGATTTGACAAGAGTGAACTTGTGACACCGTGACTCAAGCCATCTATGCCATCTACTCAGATCTAACGGCTGAGAGCAAAGGTTACATATACTTAAAATATGGGCGAAGTCCCATGTATAGCTTTCTCTAGATTAAAAGCCTCTCCCTCTCAAGCAAGACCTATGCAAGTGTCTTGCCAATTTGATGGTAAGAGTAACACTCCCTCAAATTGAGCACCATCTCTTAAATCAAAGGCTAGGCACCACTACAGAAAATGAAAAAGAAATTATAAAAGGCTTCTCTCTCTCTTTCTCTCAAATTATTCATCTCTTCTCAACAGGTCACTCAAGGATGGGTACCTAACTGAGTGTGGGGAGAGAGGAATTCAACTATCAGGAGGCCAGAAACAAAGGATAGGCATCGCCAGAGCCATCCTCAGAAATCCAAGAATTCTGTTGCTAGACGAGGCCACCAGCGCCCTCGACGCACAATCGGAGCACACTGTGAACATCGCACTCGAAACCGTGATGAAGGGAAAGACATGCCTGGTCGTGACCCATCGCCTCAACACCATTGACAAGGTGGACACCATTGCCTTTGTAGCAGACGGAAAGGTGGTAGAGCAAGGGACCCCTGCATATCTTAAGGCCAAGAAGGGCCATTTCTCTCAACTCTTAAGCTTTCACACGTCAGAAATAATGTAGACTGGTAATAAGAATGTGCTTAAGACCTATGTAATATGATTTAATATACCAATACCTAAATAATAGAATAAGTTTAGTTTGGGCTTTTAGGGACAAACTGCAAGAGTTAAAATGTTCTCTCTCTTTTCTTTTTTTTTTTGAGTGATTTACGTACGGATCTCAAAATTTTAGGTAAAATGTAAAATACCTCATTTATATGTCAAATTTTCAAAGCCGATCGGTGAAACTTGCCTTTTTAATTTTTTTTCAAAATTAACCCTCGATCAACCGGAATTTTGATTTTTTGATTATTTTTGTTAGTAGGCCAGTACCCCAAGTTTTAAGGCATTGCCTTACTAACAAAAAACACTAAAACAATCTAACAAAAAAATTCAAAATTCGGGTTGATCGATAGCCAATTTTGAAAAAAAAAAAAAAACGAGTTGACCGACCTTCTTTATAATTTCCACTTATAAGCGAAGGATTTTATGTTTTTATAAGCGAAGGATTTTATGTTTTACCTAAAATTTAAGGTCCGAAGGAAAATCACTTTTTTTTTTATTATAAAATATTTTAAGTTAAGGCTATTGAACTCTCTTACCCAAACCAGTATATCTACCGCTAAGCTGCAGCCTAAGGGACAAGGTCCCAACACCTAATTTAATATGTTTAATGTAGCAATCACAACATCTATGGTTACATCTACAGTCCAAAGAAAAGTATACAATAAGACTTTTTACGGAGGTCACAGATCTTGTCGATCTATAAATGTGAAATTAAGTAGCTGAGGGTATATCACTGAATGGATACAAAGTCCAAAATAGATTTTTTTATACTTTGTGACACACCTAAAGTGTCCAGTTTCATATCCAATGACTAGAATTGATTGTGACCTCCATGTAATAAAAATAAATAGTAATATCGTATATAATCCCAAAAAAAATACGAATTAAGCGCTTAAGATATTTTGGTTAACTTGAAAGATTTTAATTTTTAATTATAATATTGAATTCCAGGTTAAACTGCAATCTTTTTCTAGGGCTTTTTGGCTCAGTACAAGACTCGGGTGAGTCTTCTCGTCCTTGGCAGAGTCGAGTTTCTTAGTGAGAATCTAGTGACTAATCCAACTAAGTTCAAGATCTCGATGAGTATGGACTGTGTGAATCCTTATGTAGGTATGCCATAGAGCTAAAAGTGGTTCTTGAATATGGGAATTGGTTCCCAAAATTCTATGAGCTTGAGGCATTGCTTAACTCAGGGAATTGGTTGCTTTCTAGAGCTCATTACCCAAAGTGGGTTGGCTTGTGGTCTAGTTAATTGTCTGAGCTCCATGCTTGGTGACCTAAGATCATGGTTGGAATGTTCAAACGACCTTTGATTATGTGATCTTGTTAACTAATAGAAGTGAAATACAAGTACTGAAGATTATTAATTAAAATTCATGGTTGGTGATTCACTATTTGAGACTTTTTTTTTTTTTTGGGTAATTCAGTGGGGATGACAGGCCACTATCCGTTTTTTCAAATAGTTTAGGAGCTAGGTTTTTGAAGGTGTTAGTGAGGTGGTGTCCATGGAAATGAAAACAACAACGTGGTGATTAGAGTGTAGAGGTGCTACCACTACAACCCTAACCCCTTTAACCTTATTTAATAAAAACATGTGAGGGAATATTTTCTGGACTTTTTAGGATATGATATTCCTTTCATGTTACTTATTGTGATTAAATGAGGTTTCTACTCTTTTTCATGCGAACAAACGTGGACAACTGTGAAAATAGGAGCTTAAACAAACAAACATTGTTTTACTTAAAAAGTTGACCAGAAAAAAGGTCTCTTAAATTCGTGAATGGATGAAAACGCACAAAGAGCATAGTATTTTGTTAGGGCTCACAACCCTAGGCCGAGCTAGGCCAGCCCTGGTCTAGCTCCTACTCCCTATAGTCTTGGCCCAACCTGGCCTGGCCCAAGAGGCCATGGCCCATGCCTGACCCTAGTCCTCACAAGGTCAAGTTGGGCTAGAAACAATAAAAAATAAAAATAAAAAGAGAGAGTAAATAAAAACGAAGGGCGGGCCAGCCCTGTCATGGCCTTGCGCTGGCCCGTCCCATCCAGTACCTCGGGCCATTGTGGCCCGGCTTGGCAACCACAATTTGTTGCCAAGCCCTAGTTTTTTAGGGTCAGACCGACGGGGCCAAGAAACCCAACTCATAGCCACCCTTATATTTTTCTGAATTTTTGAATCAATCAATAAAACAAATACAGAGCAATTCGTAGCAGCAATGAAAGCTTGCCTTAATTAGTCCCTGAATTTGAAATGGAAAAAGAGGTAAGATCTCGAAATCTTCTTTTTCTCTCTACCTCTCTTTCTTAGAGCTTCCTTTTCCTTTCACCCATTCATTCTCTCTCTCTAAAGTGTTGTATCTGTAGGGTTTTGAGGAAGCTCTGATATCAATTGTAAAATCTGACACGATAATGAAGAGAGAAAAATGAAAAATACTGACTTTTATTATTAAAAGAAATATTACAATATATTTTTAACACTTAGCTACCAGAAAAACACACTCTTCAAAAAACTTACACACTCAACCCGTTACTACTCAAACCCTTAACACTTACATTCCCAACCTAACACACCACCATACCTTCGTTCCTCTAGCCCTTTTATATTCATTTGGATTGTCATTCCATAATGCTAAAAATAGCAATATTCCCATCGATTATTTCCTATGGCGGTTTATGCACCGCCTCTTAAGAAGGAACGAGAGAGAGAGAGATGATTAATGAGCAACTACGTGTTGCTTTTAACAATTCTCCCCCTCAACACTGAGTTGCTCCAACTTCCATGGTATTGTTTTTCTCTCTTCTAATCATGCTGAGTTGTTCTTTGTGTTTGGTAAATTTTACAACATCAAGCTTTTTTGTAAATATATCGGTAACTTGTTCCTCAGTTTTGATTGGAACGAGTGTAAGTTCTTCATTTAGAACCTTCTCTCGTATGTAATGATGATGCATTTTAATGTTCTTTGTCTTTGCATGGATGACGGGGTTTTTAGCCAGTCGAATGGTTGATAGATTGTCGCAGAAAAGTGACATTGGTTTCTCAATGGGCTGATGCAAATTTTCCAATAATAGTGTTAGCCAGGTGAATTCCTGTGCATCCATTATTGCTAATCCATATTTTGCTTCTGTGTTCGACAAGGAAACAATGGTTTGTCTCTTACTACACCAAGAGACTGTTGTCGATCCGAGACTGAAAGAATATCTAGTGGTAGATCGATGAGTCGTTTGATTACCAGCAAAATCGACATCACAATACCTAGTCAGCCCGCATTGTTCCTTCTTATATAACAAACCATAGTCAGCAGTACTTTTGATGTATCGCAAGGAAACAATGGTTTGTCTCTTACTACACCAAGAGACTGTTGTTGATCCGAGACTGAAAGAATATCTAGTGGTAGATCGATGAGTCATTTGATTACCAGCAAAATCGACATCACAATACCTAGTCAGCCCGCATTGTTCCTTCTTATATAACAAACCATAGTCAGCAGTACTTTTGATGTATCGCAAGATTATGTGAATGGCCTCTAGATGAGGCTTCCTTGGATTCTGCATGAATTGATTGACTACTCCGACTGCATGTGCCATATCAAGCCTAGTCAATGTCAGATAGATCAAGCTGCCGACAATCTGTCTATATATGGCTAGGTATTTGCGATCTTCTATGTCATCTACACTTAGCTTCACGTTTGTTTTCATTGGTGTGCAGTTGACCATTCCGTACTTTTGTAATACATCTCTAGTGTATTTCTGCTGATACAAGAAGAGTCTTTCCTTGACTTGATCAATTTCGATACCCAAAAAATGTTTGAGCTCTCCAAGCTCCTTCATCTTAAATCTTTGAGCTCTGCAAGTTCCTTCATCTGAAATCTAACTGACATATTCTTCTTTGTGCAGTAGATTTCCTCAGTGTCATCCCCTGCAATAATCAGATTATCAACATAAACAAGTATAATAGATAATCGGTCATCTTTGACTTTTACAAACAAGCTTGAGTCTGCAGGTGTGATTGAGTATCCATTTTGCAATAGGAACTCAACAATCTTGCCATACTAGGCCCTTAGTGCTTGCTTTAGTCCATATAGAGTCTTCTTTAGCTTGCAAACATAGTTTGGTCGATCCCTGCTTTCAAAACCTTTCGGCTGCTCCATATATATATATCTCTATCAACCTCTCCATGAAGAAAAGCGTTCTTTACATCTATTTGCCATAATTTCCATGAATTGCTGGTTGCCAATGCAAGCAGTACATGTACTATCGTGATTTTGGCCACAAAACTGAAATTCTCCTAATAGTTGATCCCATATTATTGTGAAAAATCATAGGCGACTAGTCTGGCTTTATATCTTTCGATCAACCCATTGGCAAGAGTCTTTACTTTGTATACCTATCGATAAGAGATGGGCTTAACCTCCTTCGGCTTAGGAACTAGATCCCATGTCTGATTTTTCTCTCGTGCAAAGATTTCTTCCTCCATAACTTTTTGCCATTCTGCACTTTGACAGGCTTTTTCGTATGAGGTCGGTTGTCATATATCATCTACCTAGGCCAGGGCAACATCCACATAGTTGAGAATTGCTCTTCTTACTCTACTTGAGCGTCGCAATTGAGGCTCTTTAGTGACTTCTTCTAGTTGACTTGGTCGAGCCTCCTCAGGAGTCCTTGTCTGGTGTACACCATCTCTCCATGGGTTGGAAGATATTCTTGGTATGATTGGTTGGCTATGGAGCGTTCTCAGGGTTTTGTTCCTCATGCGCTCCTTATAGAGTCTCCTCGATCTTCGGTTTTTGTTCGTCTCCAGTATAAGATACTTTTGCAGTTTTTGAAATCCACCAAGATGATGATTTGTCGAATAGCACATCCCATGATGTGTATCATCGATTGGTTGTAAGGTCACAACATTCCCACCCTTTCCTTTCAGTGTCATATCCCACAAATATGCACCATACCATCTTTTTCTCTAGTTTGTTGTGCAAATTTTTTAGAACAAGCACATAACATGTACAACCAAATACTTTAAAATAACTTACAGTGGGTTTGATCTTCCAAAGTCTCTCGTATGATATAATAAATCCTAATTTTTGGTTGAAGTAGCCAATTGATGATGTGCACCGCTGTCTTTATACACTCTCCCCAAAATCTACTTGGCACATTTTTAGCATGCAACATACTTCTGCACGTTTAAGCCAGATGCTGATTCTTCCGTTCAGCTACTCCATTTCGTTGTGGCGTGTGGGGATAGGTTAGCTGGCTTCGAATGTCAGCCTTTTGCAGATAAGCTGAAAGTCCATCGATGTGTATTCTCCTCTAATGTCAGTGCGTAGGCACCGAATCTTCTAACCAATCTCCCCCTCGACCTTTGTTCGGAATTCCTTGAACTTTTCAAAGACCTCTGACTTTTCCTTCATTAGGTACACCCACATGTACCTTGAATAATCATTGATGGAAGTAAGCATGTACCTCATGCCTCTGACCGAGTATTGCTTTACTGAGCCAAATACATATGAGTAAACAATCTCCAACAGCTTTTTAGATTGGTAACTTGATTCAATGAATAGTTGTTGATGAGCTTTGCTGAATTGACAACCCATACACACCACATCTGTTGGACTTCTAGCTGAAGAAGTCCCCTCACTATTAATCCGTCCATCATAATCTTTAGCCTATTGAAGCCTACATGCCCTAAACGAGCATACCAGATATCAACAGTCTTGCTTTTTCATGCCTTTTGTACATAAGCTAACTCTGGTGACATTACGTAGATAGAGTTCTGACGTCGGCTCTCCATAATCAGCTGGTCAGGGAACTTCATGCTTCGACACACCTTGACGTCATCTGGGCCAAACACGACAAAGTTGCCAATTGCTGTTAGTTGTGATTCTAATAACAAATTCTTCTTCATTCCTGGCACATAGTATATGTCTTGTAACTGGGCCTCTACTATACTAAATTGAGGCATATAGACTTACCGACATGGGTGATTGGCAGCTTTGTATTATTAGCAGTAACCATGATTTTGCCTCCTTTGTACTCAGTTTGATTGAGAAACTTTCCCTTGTCTCTAGTCATATGTTTGAGCATCTTGAATCTACAATCCAGTCTTGATTGTAATTGATGTTTTCAAAGCTGAAGACTGTGTTGAGTGCTTGCTCCTCAGTTTCCTCTGATTGCCTTAGCCTTGCATTGATTGACCGATAGTTAGCTAGTTCCGAACTCGTCAGTTCTGGTTCTTCGGTTACTGTGAATGATGCCTGTGCATCCCAATCTTCTTCGGTCTCATCTTGGTCCTGTCATAGTCACCGTATTTCCTTCAGCTGACTTCTTTTTCTTTGACTAGCACTCACGAGCAAAGTGACCGTTTTTTCCACAATTGTAGCACTTGATGTCTCGTCGGGGTTTCCTTGATCACCGATCTGCACCAGTATTGCCTCGTCTAGCACCCCCTTGTTGGGAGCCCTCTTTCTTTTGGCTGGTCTTGGCAATCGCTCCTGTCTTCTTTCATGCAAAGTGCGCCTCCTCTTCGTCCTTTACAGATATGCCAGCCATCTGTCTAGCTAACGTCTCTTGATTCGCTAGAAAACTTTCTAATTCTAGAAGAGTCAGTTGTGTCTGCTATCCTCTGATGGCTGTCACGAACCCATTGTATTCGGGTCTGAAGACTCTGATGATGATACGTCTCATTCTGGTCTCGCTTATCCGGGATTTCGGATCAAGAAATGAAATCTCATGGCAGAGAGATTTCATATTTGTGAAGTACTAGCTGAACGTCACAGGTCCTTGTGACACCGATCCAAGCAATCGAGCATCATTTGTCTTGGCAAATAATGTTGCCAATGCGTCCCAGACTAGCTTCGTTGTGATGGCTTCTCAAATGTGGTCCAACATTTATTTTTGAATTGTTGTCTTCAATACGAACATGGCCTTCCCGGCCTTGATGTGCCATTGTCGCAGCGCATCAATATTCTTTCCTGATGGTGTAGCAGTTTCATTACCGTTAACAACCTCCCAGAGGTCCTGTCCCTATAGGTACGATTCTATGCACGAATGCTAGTCATTGTAATTGTGGTGGTTTAATTTCTTGAGCCCTCCAATTACATTTGCGAGATCCTCCATTGTGATTGCTGTGATCGGATGTCAATTCTCTCCATTGTGATTGTTGTGATCGGCTTCACAACGTCTCACTGCTCACTTAAGGCGGCCCTTGACCGAACCGGCTTTGATACCAATAATAGAGTTTTGCAGAAGCTCTGATATCAATTGTAAAATCTGGCACGAGAATGAAAAAAATACCAGCTTTTATTATTAAAAAAAAAAATATTACAACATATTTCTAACACTCAACTGCTCCAAAAACACACTCTCCAAAAAACTTACACACTCAACCCATTACTATTCAAACCCTTAACTCTTACATGCTCAACCCAAAACACCACTATACCTTCGTTCCTCTATCCTTTTTATATTCATTTGGACCCTCATACCATATTGCTAAAAATAGCAGTATGCCGACTGCCTATTTCCTATGACGGTTTATGCAACGCCTCTTAAGAAGGAACCAGAGAGAGAGAGATGATTAATAAGCAACTACGTGTTGCTTTTTACAATACCTAGCTCTATCCTCTGCCTACCTCTGTGTCCCTGTCTCCATCTCTGCACATTAATCACCCTTTCTCCATCTCTGCACATTAATCAATATCATTCTCACACTCCCTCCAGGAAACGAAATATTCAAGAAACAAATTTTCTAAAGATTCCATTTTCAATGGGTGCATGGCCTTCAAAGTGAAATAAAAATTAGATTCTTTTAAGATTTGAATTATAGTTATATTTTTATGAGTGAAATTCGTGAACCGCTCTCCTAGGATGCCTCTCTCTTATGCCAAATGAAACAAAACATAGTGATTTTAGAGGAAGATGTAAAATCTCATTCTAATTTCGACAAGATTACTCCAATTAGTTAGGAACCGTAAACAAATAAAGGTATTTTGTTAATTTAGTCACTTAGCTCCAAAAATAATGCAAAACTAGCAGATTTATAAATATTTTTTTATTTTGAAAATATAGATCATTTTAATGTATTAAAAGAGGCAACTTTTTAGGACTTAAACTCTTATTTTTCATATCCATACATTTCGATATCCATACATTTCATATCCATACATTTCGATATCCATACATTTCATATCCATACATTTAGATGATCAGTTGGATGGTTTCCCATCATAGAAACAACCTTTTCGTATGGGTTTTTGATGTACACCTTGCTTCTACAGTAAGAGATTGACACCTTGCATAATTTTTTAAAGGGAAAGTATTAGATGAGACCATTTACTTTGATACAAGGTGGTTACATTAATCTTGACCATTGGACGTGAAATTGGATGGCTGCAATTATTTGATTGATCAAGCTCAAATTTCAAAAGAAATGTTTTCGAACTTTATAACACATTCAAGCTATCAAATTTCACATCGGATGGTGGTAAGTAATTGTGACCACCTTGTATGAAAAGTAAATGGTCTCATTTTATACAATCTCTTTTTTAAAAAGAAAAAATTTATATAAGATTGACACCATAAAATGTAGAATTGAGGTACACCCTTAAATTCCTTTGAAAAATGTTGTTTTGATGATGGAAAGATATCTAATTAATCATCTCGATATCAATATGTATAGATATGGCAAAAAAAAAAGATTTCGTCCTAAAAATTTTACATCTTGCAACACATTATCTGGACCGTCCATTTTCAAGATGGTCATATGTTTATTGATCTATTTGATTTTAACATTTTTCAAGTTTATAATTTTAGAATTAGAGACAAATGTATATTCTCACACCATCCTAAGAAATTTTGACATCAAAGTTACATCTAATGATAAAATTTGGATGTGCACATTCCTTTTATTGTTTAATGTTGCAATATTATCCTAACCATACTGAAATGATAGTGGAAAGTGTCTCCAACCCTAACTGTATACCTAAATATTTTATTTAATTTAATTAATTATCATACAAACATCATATTTAGTGTACGTTACATGAGAATAGGGGTGGCAATGGACCCGACCATACACATGACCCAACGGGTAGACCCGATCTCGGGTCTGGGTATGGGTCCAAATTTTAGACCCGAATATTATCTGGTCTGGGTTTGGGTCTAGTTAGACTCAACATGTACCCATAGTCATAGGGTATATGATGACAATCATGTGTCTTTAGGCACGTGCTAGGTATTCATATTGTCACAATATTGACAATATTTACAGTATTATTGGTAAAAAAAACGAAGCTCATAGTCATAGGGTATTTGAAGGTATAAAAAAGAGCAAGAACGAGAAAAATAATCTCATAATCATAAGGTGGCAATGGATCCAACTAGAACCAAAACCCGATGGATCTGGGTATGGGTCCAAATTTTAGACCTGAATACTATTTGAGTCTGACTCCAAGTCCAACTGTACCCAACCCGTTGCCACCCTTATCTTACGATGACGAGCTAACTTGCCGTCTTGTAGATGCAATGTAGGATTGAAGTGTCATTTTGTATATAAATGATGGTACATATTATTAGGGATATTAGGAATGAAGGCTTTTGTTATAGACTTCAATGCATTTATTCTTTTGGAATTAAGGTTTTAAAAAAAATGGAAATGATCCAAATCAAGAATCTAATTTACTAAACTAGTCATTAAAAAATTTAAAGATTTTGAGGAAGGCTTTTTTTAAAAAAGTGGCACTGATCCTATGAGTGAACTAGTGAGGAACCGGACAGGTTCCTGATATTTCGCGGGAACCGACTTTTCCTCAACGATTCCCGAAAGGACAAGAATACCATCGATCTACAGTTAAAGGGACAATAATGTCCTTGGTCTCCTATCAGCAATTATTCACGATTCTCTAGTTCGGGAAAAGGGCATCCAGTGGTAATTTTATTTTTTTGGGAATTTATTAAAATATCTATGAGAGTTGAATTTTTAATATTTTATTCATTTGTATATTATTCCAAATCATGTTCTGAAATTAAATGAATATAGCGCTAAATAGTTCACCTGTTATAGCTATTTAGAGAAATTTTTCCTTGCTTTTTTAATACATTAAGACAAACAAAATCAAAACAAAAATGACTATATAGATAAAAAAATAAAGTCCTCGATGCATTTCCTTCCCTGATCAACTATAGTCATCCTATAAGGTAACAAGAAGTAAAGTTAAAGTGTTTTATACAAAATATTTTAATTAGACAAAATAGATTTGACATGTCTGTTAAGACGAGACTCAATTGAAATAAGACCCTACAGTTTTTATAAGAAAGTTGCCCAAATAAACCTATCACCTCATATTAGACTATTTCCTCTTCATTATTTAGGGGAAACTCCTTGGGAGCAGATCAAAGTAAGGCTTTTGCTGCATTGGGAAAGCATCTCTTATATTTCGACAGAGCGACCGGTTCCTGATATTTCGGGGGAATCAGTTCTTCTTCGATGATTTTCTATCCAGATCGGCCGATTCATATCCAAATCGATATTATTATAAATATTGTGTTGAGGTATCTCCCGAACTACCTATGCCCCGACCCCGCTCCCTTCTGGTTGGACCGTTACTTTTGAAATTCCAACTCTGCTGTGAACCCAATAATACATTTTTGCCTACGCATTTGCAACTAGATTTAATGCTAGACTATACTCGAGAGGAAAATTGTTTCACCGTGGCATAAAGCATCGATTTTCAAGATGGATGCAAATGGGCGGTCCATTTAAAAACAATTGAAACTAACAGTCTAAATATATTTTTTATAAAATTATTTTTTTTAATTTACAAAAATTATTATTTTTTCTATGTTCATGACCTCTATGTTAGAGATTATATATCCTTAAAAATTGGGTCCATAAGTCCATCTCAAAAATAGATTTTTAAGAGGGGACTCATTTTTACATGGACTCCCATCCTACTCGAAATAAAAAGAACGGAAAAGATATGCTGCTTCTGTAAAAGCATACTGTACATTTGGTCTCTCAAACAAAAATCAAGCTTGGAATAGTTTTTGGACCCCAAATTGTGGGATGTAACCTTTAGAACCTAACAATCATCTGAAAGAAAAAAAATAAAACTAAAAATAATAACAAAATAAATAAATAAATTGCACTCTCTACATGTCTTTTAAAAAAAAACTGACGTATCAAGATTGAACAAGAAGAACTATTCAATTTTTTTGGGAAAAGATCAAGGTGTTCAAGAAATCAAAATCCAAACTAGTTTCTTGAAAATCATTTGGTGATACATAGATGGATCCAAAAAATTTTGTAAAAAAGAATCCTCCCAAGTAGCTATTTTTCCCAAAGGAGTTGTTGTACAGTATGTGCTCCCATGGGAGCATACCCTACACGCTTGTAAAAGAAAGCCGGTCATGCTCGTTGATATGTTTTCGAACATTGCCCTTCAAGATTTTACAGTTGTTTTGTCATTTATTTTCCCCCTATTACGTTTTTTCACTCTGACTTAAAGGAACAAGACCATCACCAGCCTCAGAGACGTTTGGTTCTTGTGAAAAATATCTTATTTTCATGCGAAATAATAAAGTGTGGAAATATTTTCACATTAATTAACTATCAATTTGGTGTGAAAAGATACATTGGGACCGATTGTTGTAAATATATTCTCATACCTACCCATGCGAAGAAATTCTTTCGTGCGAAACAAGAAGAGTATTAAGGAAGGAGTGTGAGGAGCATAATTGTACCGGGGAAGAAACGAGAAGTTGAGGGACGTAGTTTTGAAAGCTTAAAGATATCATACACCCAATGAGTATATTATCCACTTACTCGCTCGGGTAAAACCCAATGTAAGAAGAACTTTAGGACCTCAAATTTTGGGGAAGTAACCTCCTCAACACATACACTGACTTTCAGTAAAATAATGGAAATTCTCTTCATATGCACTTGAAAGAAATAGTATCTCAAGATTGAATAGAGAGCGTTCAATTTTGTTAGGTAAGATCTAAGTGTTTACTAACTCAGAATCCAAAACTTTTATATAGAAAATAATCATTTAGTGATTCTTAGGTGGTTCTCAAAATTTCAGATTGAGAAAATCCTTCTAGGTAGGTCTTCTAACTGAGATAGTAGATCTACGGTATTGCTCCCGTGGGAGAATAGTGCACTCATGTGTCACTTAGTTGTTCTTCAAAAGTTTTGTAATGCAATTAGTAAACATTAACAACAACAATAGGTTTTAATTGTATGTAGAGTCATCCTTTGGGAGGAAACTATACACTTTAATTCTCTAATCTTCTTTCTCTCCCTCTCCCTCTCCCTCTCTCTCTCTATCTTTCTTTTTGAACCACATGGGTAAAAAATAGACATTTTAGAGTAAAAAAAAGAGGGAGAGATAGAGAGAGGTTTAGAAAGAGAAATAGATATAGGTGTCCTTTTAACTTAGTTTGGGATAAAAAAGTGCGGTCAAAATGGATAAACTAGGTCTAGAAGTTAGAAAATATGCTTTGTGGGATCTCTATACCGTAATAAACTTTTTAAAACTCTGAGTCTATTAGAAATGGTACACCAAAATAGAGTATACGGAGTTATTTTCCCTTTTTTATTTATACTTTTATTGGGATTGACAACTTTTGCTTAATTTTCATGCTTTCTTTGTTCAAGAAAACGACATCCATTTAGTTATGGAGGGCTTTTTGAGTGGAATTACTGACCTATCTCACTGGGAATTTCTCCATGATAGGAGAATCTTCAAGGGTTCCATCACTACTCTTAAGATAATCAATTTTTTTTCAAGGAGACTATTAAGGTGAACTTTGCCTCAAAGTTCATAGAGATGAAGCTTTAGACATGATACATGGTGTTGTGTGCTGAACCAACTACCCAATATGGTTCGTAGCTTCCGGTAAAGGGAAAGTATTGAATAAGATTAATTGTTTTTTTTTATACAAGAAGGTCACGATTATTAATGGCTGTCGGATGTCAAATCAAATAGTTGGGAATTTATTATTGATTAGGTTGAAAGTTCAAAAGACAAATTTTGAGATCTATGACGTAATCAAAGTTTTATAATTTCACATCTGCCAACTGTAGTTGAGTGTTACCTCTTTGTAGTACAGGTAAATGCAATGCCTTTTGTAAATGTAGGAACTTCTATTAGCACTCTAAGAATTCTTTATATGAATGATTTTTCCAAATAAATGCTTTCAATTTTCATGGATAAGGTCAATGGAGACAAGTTGAGATAAGGGGATTCAATCACCAAAAAGAAAGAAAAGGAGTAGGACATCCATTCCCCCCCACCCCCACCCCCACCTTCTCCATGTGAGCCAGTGCTCCATTTCTTACTCACAAATGCACTTTAAAGGTAGCAAGATTTGCACACGTGCTCACAATAATCAGAGTTGATTTTGATGTACTCTAAGATATTTGACTCCCAAATTAACTTTAAAGATAGCAAGATTTGCACACAAGTCATGACAATTGGAGTTGTTGGTGATGTACTTTTAAGATATTTGACACTGATATCTTTAATGGTTGAAATTATATTAATAATGCAAGTATTCCTAATTTTAAGCCTTTCATTTAAGGGTTTGAGGGCTTATGTGAGGTGAGGGTAATTTTGTTTTATTTTGCTTGAAATTTCAATTACTCATTTTAAGATTTGGTTGTAAAAGTACTTAATATCATCTAACATTGTTGAAGTTACAATAAAAGAAATAGAGACGAGAAGATAAGAGAGAGAAGTAGATCACCACATCATACACGTGGTTCGGCAATGTTGCTTGCATCTACATAGGATAAATCAATATTTCATTTATAAGGATTATTATGGCTTACAAGAGATTTATAGAGTTACGGCTCTTGTCTTTTAAAAAACAAAATCTCCTTAACAACTGAAATCCCACAAAATAAAAAACTTAATATAGTAAATTCAATATCTTATAATCTACAAGATAGGAAAGTTAACATCTTACTGCTTTGGTAAATTCGATATACTGACACTCATGCTCCAGTCAGATCTTAACGCATCCGCGTCTGTGTACCATAAAATGTGCCCTTCTATATTATTCCTTTTAATCCCTTCTATATAATCCTTTTAAATCTCTTCTATATCTATATAACTAGAGATATTCTAGTTATTGTTTAAAATTATTTACCATTTTAGGAAATAAATTCTTTCAAAAGATGAGCCATAATAGCCATGAAACACAAAGAATAAGGGAGCCATAACCAGCAAGACACACATAAAGCATAAGTCCTAAAATACCTCATGTTGCTCAAATGGGACTACATTTCCTTCCTTTATTTTTATTAAATTATTTCTTTGCCAAAGTTTTAACTTTGCATTTGATACCAAGATGGTTGTAAAAAGCTGGAAACAATCTTTGTGGGACAAGGGGCATGTGCCATCATAAAGCAAATGCCCTTGGTGAGGGCACATCTCTTATCATATGTGATCTTCCGTACACGCTGCATGCCTTTTTTTTTTTTAGCTTTTATTTTTTCGAGATTACATGCAATGAAATTATTTAGTTTTAGTATAGGGAGATCACACTTACTTACAACTATTCGATGTGAAATTTAATAGTTTGGATGTCATAAAGCTTGAAATTTTTTTTTGTGAACTTTGAAGTTGATCAATAAATTAAATACCGCCATCCAATTTCACATCCAATGGTTAAAAATAATTGTGATCACCTTGTACTGAAAATAAATAGTATCAATATATATTTTTTCTTATTTTTCTAGATTGCATACTATGCTACAATGCAACATGCACGAAACACGTGCGCCACGAGATCTACACCGTCCATTCACACAAACATTCATGCATCTAGATTATCTGGCTTAGGTGTCAAAGAATCCTTGAGTAGCTTCGTGGTGGGACCCACCAATTTTATTCTTTGGAGAAGTGTTACATGATGATTGTAAGCTAGAAAAATAGTATAAAACGTCTCTTTCACTAACTTTTCTCTCTTTTGTTAATTAATTTGAAGTTAGGCCGTTGCGTTTATAATCTTTATGCTCTAAAGAACTAGTAAGTCCATGGGCTGAATTGACCCTCCATGGATTTATTTTCGAAGGAGTATATATCGTACATTTACTACCCTCTAACAATAAAGCTGAAGGGTAAATTCTATAGGACAGCGGTAAGACCAATTTTTTTTTTATGAAAAAATACGTTGGGCGGTAAAAAAAAAAAATATATTTACATAATGAATGTAACGAAGACGAGGATGTTGAGATGCATGAGTGACAAGACAAGAAAAAATAGAATTTGATACGAATCTATTTTCTTGAATTTAGGTATAGCACCAATAGGCGATAAGATGACATATATTAGACTTAGGTGGGCTGACCATATGTGGCACAAAGCTAATACTACTCCTGTTAGGAGGTATGAATTAGTTCAAGTGGAAGTCTAAAAAATAACAACAGGTAGATCCAAAAGGACAGGTTGAAAATAGTAAAAAAAATATAATGACTTATGGCCTTACTGAAGGTATGATCTTTAATAGAGCAAAATAACATACTAAAATTCGTGTAGCCGACCTCAATTAATTAGAAAAAAACTATGATATAATGATGATACTTTTATATAGATTTACTACCCAAGGCAAAAGATCGGCTTAAGAAGAATCTTTCTATGTGAAATCTTGGGGTCCAACATAGAATCAACCCAAAAGAATTTTGAAAAAAAAATGGAAAATTTGTTCGTGAATCAGCATGCGTCTCCTGACCCATCCAACATTCATCTTAAAAAAATGGGCTCCCACTTTTAAAAAAAATAGATTTAAATTTGAAATTATTATTTTTTATATTTAAGAACCGTGGCTTAAATCATGAATCTCTATAAAAATTTAGATTTAAAATCCATCTTTAAAATTAATTTTGGAGGGGGACTGCAAATACATAAAGTTGGCCAACTCATATAAACCTTGTCCAAAGAAGATCTATATGGGTTCATCTACGTACAAGAATTGGATATTCTTTTCAATTTTAGAACCCCTTTTCTAGATTTGATGTACAGTATGGAATATTTTGAGGTTAGTCACTTGGTTGAGAAGATCACGTCCTAAAATTTGAGGTTCTGATAATATTTTTAAATAAAGTTTTGCTCGATGGGGTGGATGCAAGAGATGCTAGTGCAGGAGCATATAATTTCTTGGCTTTTTGTTTTTTTCCTGTCTGTCTTTTTCATTCCTAAAAGAAGTAAAGTCATGTATTTCTTGAACTTTGAAGTCGTTTATGAATTATTTTCATTAAGAAGGGGCTCCAGGCATAATCTTTTCATCAATTTCTCTACATTTTCTTCATTTATTTCGAAATAACTCCATCCTCTTGTTAGGGGTAGTAAGAGGTTAGGTATGACTCGGGTCTAGAAATTCGACCCATACGAGTACCCGGAACCATCGGGTGTCAGGTCTGGTCAGATCCCTTGCCAACTATGAGCTTCTTCTTTCTTTTTCTTTTTTTTGACCTTTTTTGTTGTCATTATATATCCATATTATTGGCAACAAGATCGCAATCACCCATCATTAGATTCAAGCCGTCTAATTATTTGTTCCTTAATAGCTAAAAGGACTACGAGTTCTGACTGTATACGATCTTTAGTACACCTAAAGGAGATTCTGTATACGATTTTTTTTTTTTTTGTACCATCATATACCCATATTATTGACGACACGATCACAATCATCCGCCATTAGATTTCAAGCCGTCTAATTTGTCATTTAATAGCTGATGACTACGAGTTCTTACTGCATATGATCCTTAGGGTTCGATAATCTCAAGTTCTCAACCATGACAATGATCTAAATTTAAAAATTTTATTTTTAAAAGAATATGACTAATATTTTTTTATTTCTTTTTTCCACAGTTCATTTTGACTTTTAGATGTAACACTAGTTTACATTATCTTAGAGATGGACATTTGATAGACAACAGGCTGCACGGTAATAGATGAGACGCACCAAAACCTTGTCCTATACATTTTTGACCCTTTGATCTCTCACTTCAAAAATTTGGTGGTCTATATTCAATCTTGAGATATTAATTTTTTTCCATGACACAAAGAGTTCAACATAGGTATTTTTTTATTCTTTGTTTTTTTATTACGAAGTTCAGGCTCTAGGTTAAAGAGGTTACATCTCAAAAATATGGGGTCCTAAAAATCCCCTGTATCGGATTTTAACCGAGGCGTAAATGCACAAAAACTCCGGTGGGAGTATAAAATCTTTTGGCTTATCTAATCAGGGGTACACATAGCAACCGTAAGCAAAAATTTAAGATGAAAAAGGAAAGCAGAAAAAATAAAAAATAAAGTTGCTCTTTGATGAACTTCATATCTATATAAACTCTAAAACTGATACATAAATTTCATTTTCCTTCTATTTTTTCTTAGATTGAAACATCACTATTACATAATCCATGATTAAGGGGGTGTCATGGCTTTGGATCTCTAGGGCGATGTGGACATCCCATAACTTGCCAATTGTCGCTCCAACTGAAATTTGGAATAGAATAAATATTAGAACTTTTATAAAATAGAACAAAAAGGATATACCAAGAAAGAAAGGCAAAATTGCAAATACCTCGAAGAAACGGTCTAGCTTCTTTTTGAGAAGATTATATTCCTTCTTGGTTTGTTGGAAGCTCCTCATGCACCTGCATGAGCATGTTATTTTAGCAAAACCACACCATTAACGCTAATATTGGCAATGGCCGGGCAGCCTGATCTAACCCAGCCCCGCCTTAAAAAAAAAGTAGGTTCTTTGGCTGGTTTACACATTTTTTTTTCTTTGGCCTATCTAATCTCACACAAAATATGCCGAATTAACTTGATTTTTAAAGCTTCTAGCTCATATTGAAGCCAATCCGGCACGTATTATGTCGGAGGAGCATTTAAGAGGGCATCTTTTTACTTTAATTTTAAAATAAAATATAAAAATAAATAATATTGGATTTAATTTAAAAATATTGGGTATGATTGTACCAGCAAAGTTGGAACCGTGGGTATCGATAATTTCTCCTTTTCCCTTACATGGTAAATTTTTTCCCTTGAAGATAAGCACGTTGGGCATGCTTCGTCGGAAATCTCTTTCGAGAGGAGCATAATTTTAGACGCTCATTTCCCGTGAAACAAACATAGAAAAGCGGCTTGAGAGGGAAAGAGAGAGAGAGAGTTACCCCTCTTTGTTCCTTTCTTCACAGAATTGCCTAAACACAACACACTCATTCTTCAGTCTAATTGCTCCAATGCTGCAAAAAAAATCACACAAATTTGTTTGAAAATGGCACTCGAAAAGCATAGAGACTAGAGAGCAATAGAGGAATTGATAAGGACCATTCTATTCATAAAGCTCAATGAAAAAAATCTCTAAATATTTGAAGAAACTTCAGGATATAATCTTGATGCTAAAAAAAAATTTTGATTGATATACACCGACCTTGAGCTACTCCCCTTGAACTGGTGCATATATGTATCTAATCTCCTAAAATCAACAGGGTTCTTTTCACTGCAGGAGAGGAAAGAAAATAATCATACAAAGAAGTTACAACACCTCTCTCTCTCTCTCTCTCTCTCTCTCTCTCTACTACTACACACTACACACACACTACACACACAACAACAACAACGAACAACGAACACACGTACTACGTACACGTACACACACTACTACTACTACTCTCTCTCTACTACTACTAACTAACTACTA